>JAQGAU010005213.1:0-10537 GCA_034698045.1 Paramacrobiotus richtersi
CGGACGGTTTTAGCGGTTGCGGGTGAAAAGTGTCCGGCGGACAGGTTTTCCGTCCGGACGGTTTTAGCGGTTACACACGTGGCTACTGACAATTAGCGCATCTTTATTTCAACTGCTGAAAAAACGCTCAAAAATTACCAAGCCGTTTAGAGCATACTGGCATTGTTCCGAAGATGCCCAAAGCGACACCCACAGTTACCAGCAGCCAGGCTAATCCGATACTTCATATTAGCGGTGGAACTAGGGTCCCTAGATATGTCCCGCATTTTCTAGGCTCTATAAGATTATTCGTTCACACGCAGTTTGCATTAAGTTACAATTGTTATTTTCTCCTCTATCTTATGATGACGCACCAGTTCAACAGCAAGTGAATACCGGAGTTTAACGTGTGACCAAAATCATGTTTCAGGGACCGTGGTGGTATGGACCGTCTTCGAGCAATCGCCCGCTGGGCGGCAGACTTTGCTGCGGGCGCTCCGACTGTCGACGTACCTTTCAAATTCACCGTTTACTTGGTCGGTAGCGACTACAACGTAATCCTATCGGCTGCAGACGGTGGCCCCCAGTCGATCACGCAGTTCATGAACACGATGATAGAGAACTGCCTGGCAAACACTACCACCAACTTGATATGTCCTGAGTCAGCAACCGGTCAGAATATCAACGACCCGAGAGACATACTGTACACCCTGGACCAAGCAGCACGACGTGCGGAAATCGGTTCCACCATCGCGCTGTTCACCGACGCGCGATTTTCCACCAACCAGAGGATGCACGCTCCTCTGCTGCAGACCAAGAATCAACAGCTTGTCATCGTCGGAGACCCGGAACTGAGAGCGGATCGGGATAAGTACATCAATTTGGTGAAGAAGACCGGAGGCACTCTGGTGTACGCCGGAGAGAACCAAAATGCGGATGAAATCTACCAGAATATCGGGTTTCTCCATCACACAGCAAAGGAAAATCTCGTTGTTGTAGACGCCGTGGATTACGTGCAACATGATGTGATTGAGCGCGAGGTGGTGCTACTTCCTGGGGACGTTGCAGCTGGCATTCAAGTGGGACCCCTGGATGTTCAAATTGACATTGACGCTTCCGGAAACTTCCAGAACTATCCCCGAGGATCGTGGGTTAATGCTCCAGCAAACCTTACAGGCATGTGGAAATTTAAGGTATGTGACAACTGGGCTAAGTTCATCAAGCAAACAAGCATGTCCCAAAACCTTTGTACTGCAACAAAACTGGGGCAGTACAGTGTGTTCTTGTACTGGATGGAGCGCCCTGGTCAACATCACATACCACAATAAGAACACTGTAGTTTGGCATCCCGCCAGTATAGTTTCCGACTTTCCAGAATTATATTAATCAATCGCGTACTTACAGGTAAAGAACCAGAAAGCCGGACTCATTGGTGAGTCTTTCCAAGCGTACATGCAGTCCGACATATTCCACAACATGGGCATTTACCAATACGTCGACCAGACACAAAGCAGCACGCTCATCGACCGACAGTGGCAGCACCGGGGCCATGTCCGTCTTCTGGGCAATCCGTCCATCAACACAGTCTACAGCATCCTCCTCACCACGCCCCAGTGCGAAAACTGTGGAGCGAATCCAGTCAGCATTGCGCTGATCGGCGAAAGAGGTAACCTTGTTGAGAACGCAACAGCCACTGCCATCAACAACCAGTACCTTGCTGTTGACATCCGGATCCCATTCCAGCCGTTCCGAATCGTGGTGAGCGGCACATCTGAGGGAAAACCTTACAAGCGATACAGTCCTCGACTGATCACACCGACCATTCATCCGATGGAAATCACTTGGTATCGACCGGTCGACGTGATGACCCCAGGCGCCAAAACTGCCGCAAGTACTTATTACACTGCACCGGAGAACTCCACCGCGCGCCTGGAGACCAAAGAGTTTTTGAGTCATTTCTCCACCATGACGAGAACCGATCATCCATCGAAGGAAGGGAACAAGTACAAATTCAACGTAACTGCCCCAAATTACAATATCGACGATATTGACGAAATGGTGTTTGCTGTACTCAGCGAGAACGAAGCAGTTAGCGGTGACAACTATATCGTCCAACACGTATCGGTAGTCGAAGGTGTACGTCCATTCTCCCCATCGTGCAGTTATCGAATCGACACACGATAAATGCGCTGCGAACAGCGGATGTGATAACCGCTACAACGCAAAAATGAGGATTATGGATGATTATGATGGGTTCCAGTACCATTATCTTGATGCCGGTATACGGGAAACCTGGAGCTACGACTCGATTATTACCGTCGATACAAGCCGCATGGAGGTGGATGCCGATGGGAAATTTGCAGTGACGATGGAAGTGAAGAACGCAAAGTGCTGCGAACGTGGGAGTGTCATTGTCACCGATGCCAACTATGAAGACGTCGAAGGATGTGTCTTCAGCCCAACAGCCGGAGCAAGCGGGATGACCGGAGTCATCACGGCGTGCATTATGGCGATTTTGGTGTCGGCTTTTAATGTTTAGAGAGATGCGGTTTTGCGGGTTATGCCAGTCGTTTTCTGCTCTGATTCGATTTGCTAGATTGTAGAGGACGTTACAACTCCTAAAGACTTCAGTCCAGCACACTCTTATTTTCTGTTTGTAATTATTTGTCAATAAATACAATAGGAAAGTCCACTGGACCGTGACAAAACGGTTACTAGAATCTCATTTTCCTGCATAGAAAAATCTCACCGACGGAGACCTTCCGGTTTGCAAGATCAGGACTACGCTACAAAAACAATCGAACTACGACCTCAAAATCAGTAACAGTCGGATAGTACAAAAACAGCAGCCAAAACTCTCGATGAGCAACTGAACACAAGTCGCAAGCGTAACAGGACAACCCCAAAAGAGCAATTGCACCAAAGGAACACCCGAAAATAATCATGATAAAAAACATTAAATAATATGCGTTTAACACAGCCAAACGTCGGAAACCGTTGCAAACGGAAAATAAATAGGTCCTTGTAAAATTCAACGTACCACATGAAAGTAAAAAAAGATCGGGTTGCTTTTAGGCCAGGGTGGTGGCTTCCCGGTACTCGGGGCCGTTGGCTGTCAGGCACTCTTCCAGACGCCACTGAAGTGTCTCGAAGGTGGGTCGCCTCATCGGGTCCTCCGACCAGCAGTCAACCATGATTTTGTAAACTTCTTCCGGGCATTTGATTGGCTTCGGCATGCGGTAGCCCTTCTCCACCTGCTGCAGTACATCCGCGTTGGTCATGCCTGAAAGAGATGCAACATACAAAACACCACACGGACTCGAATCTGCAGAAATCCGTTTCGTCTCATTCTTTTTTTGTATTTTATTTTGATAATTTTACCTGCTTGAATACCAAATATATCTAGAGTTTCAAGTGCAGAATAAATCAGTGTTAATTTAATTATTGTGCCTGAATGTCGGCCACTCACCGGGATAGGGTGTCCGGCCGTAGGTGACTAATTCGGTGAGTAGAATACCGAATGACCACACATCTGACTTGATAGTGAACTTGCTGTAATTCGCCGCTTCCGGCGCTGTCCACCTGATCGGGAAACGCGCTCCGACATGCGCTTCGTACTCATCCTCCTAAATCAAATTCACAGTCACAGGGTTTATCCCGATTTCTAATAAAAAAATATTCGTTAATGTACCTCTGTTGTTCGCAGCTTTCAAATTACTATATTTACTTGCCAATATCACTCAAAATCTTTCAACCTGTCTGTGATGATTCTTAACGGGAAAAAATAATCAAGACCATCAAAGCATAAATTAAGCATTTTTATGATTAACGAAATTCATAAAAAAATAAAAAAAGGCAAACAAATTCTCCTCTTGCTTACCCCGACGAGGATCAACCGGGCCAAGCCGAAATCAGCGATTTTCACCGCATTGTTCTCGCCCACGAGGACATTTCTGGCGGCCAAATCCCGATGAATATAGTTTTGTGCTTCCAAATACGCCATGCCAATGGCGATTTGTGCGGCCATGTCGATTAACTGCGGCAGTTCCAGCCGGCTTCCCGGCGAACTTGGTTTCAGATACTGCAGTAGGTTGCCGTGCTTCATGAGTTCTGTTATGATGTAGATTGGCTCCTCCAACGTGCAGACGGCATACAACTGGATCAAGTTGTTATGGCGCAAACGTTTCATAATCTGCGCTTCCGCCAGGAAATCTTTCCGATCCATTGCGCCAGAATTATTATAGAAATAAGTAATTAAACGAAATCAATAAATTTAAATCAAATTATAGAAATTTAAATAACACTACATAAATTTAAATAAAATATAAAAATTATAATAATATTTAAATTGAATATTTAAATTGAATAAACAAATAGATTAAATACATAAATTAAATAAATGGTAATACATAATGAGGGCAGCGAAAATTCAACATTCCACGGATGGGCATAACTAATAAAAAAACTATCACACGATGAGAACCACAGAAAATATCAGCATTTTAATTGTATTTTTGTCGTTGATGGGATATTGTTTTACTTTTGAATAACGTAATGTTACCCAGTTCTACCTGGTTTAAGCGTTTTAATGGCGACCGGTGTGGTGTTATTCCACAGTCCCTCCCAAACTTTCCCAAACTGCCCATGGCTCAGTTCACGGATAAATTTCAGTGAATCGCGCTTAATTTCCCACTGATCAATCGTATTATGCGATAGACCGGAAGTGGTAGGTCTTTCATCCTGCACAAAACAACCCTATCAATTAGCTGCGAAATATACTGTTAGAAAAATCGTAGAACAGTGGCACAATGGCCGCGTGCAATTCCCATTGTGTGCCAAGTAGATTCCTTAATTAACATCAGCTGCTGAATATCTAAACTCTAAAATAATTTTTCACGCTCCATTTTTCTGCGAAAAAACGAAGCTTAGCATTCAGTTTTTTAAAGAACAATATTGTATAAATTCTAGCGAATAATGATTGATTGTAGTTATTACACTGGTGTTCATTGAACATCGCTTATACTGTTCTTTTTATCAACAAAACTCACCGCTTAATTACCAATTATTTAACTAGTTTAACTACCAATTAATCAATTAACTTAAATACCAAGTAATTAATTGATTTAAATATCACTAAATGAACTGATTTGAATATCGATTAATTACCTTAAATACCAGTTAATGAATTCATTTAAATTCCAATTAACTAACTTAAATACCATTTAAATTTTTTTTAATACCAATTAATAAAATAATTTAAATACCGATTAAGTAAATAAAATGGTTGGAAATTGAACAGTATTATGCCATGCACATCACCGTAACCTATAAAGAGACTCATTCACTAGCTCACCTGCGCGCAGGCCTTCTTGAGATTGGCACACAGTCCACCGGGATTTCGTGAGTAATGCTCGACAAGGTCCGGCAGTGTCCGGAACGTGGTGCGTCGTGCAATGAAGACGCCGCCCTCATCCAGCTGCCGGATGCGGTAGTGCTTCACCGTATCACCATCGCGTACTGCAATATACAGACAACCGTTAACACCGCCACATTACAATATAGTACAATATTTTACACAGCTTAACGAAATCACTGCGCACCGTCACCCGCACATTTGCGTTTGCTGCTCCTGTCGTGTATAAGTCAACCAACCTGATAGAGAGAAATCATTCTTGCGGCTTTCACTGTCGCGAACAAGGAACGCCCCGTGCTCGTTCCCAGGCTGCAGCATTTTCTTCTCCGCTTCCAGTCGCTTTATTTTCCCAAAGTACCATCTGCACAACACGAAAACAATTTGTCTGAAGCACAAAGACACTTAAATTACTTAAAATCAGGCTGATTTTTCCGTGCTGTAAAGTTGCTGTACTGCCAGAAAACTGCAAACATGTCTGCCGGAAAACTAATATGATATTATGGGGAAAAAAATAAAAACAACCCAAACAAAAAGAAAATGAATTAAAACAAAAAAAGCACCAATTCGATGATTGCAGCGAAGCCACTCGCTAGTAATTAAGAGAACAACAGTGCATTGTTTCTATATCTAAATATTTAGTATATAGTTAATTTATTTAATATTTAGTATATAGAGTAAACAATGTCATTGTTCACTTAATTACTTGCGAGCGGCTTCGATTGCAGTAACAAAATACAAATTGTGCACATACGGTTCGGCGTTGATGGATTTGAGTCTAGCCACATAGTTGCTGGGAATATAGCCCTCCTGGCGGGTGGTGCGACTGCTGGCGAACCACCAGTCTGCCTGCGTATCGTTGAGGAGCTCCAGGTGATCGCCCTTACGGAAACTTAGATCCTCATCCGTGCGGCCATTGTAGTCGTACAGCGCCACAAAGATATTACCGCCCGCTGTGGGACCATCTGCCGAGCGCTGTTGATCGGGCAGAACTGGCAGCCGGGCGCGGGCGCGCGAACTTCCGGATCCACCCGCCCGCGGGGACTGTAGGTGACTGCCGAGAACGGCACTGTTCCCCTGTGGGATATTATTAATTTCAAAAAATATCATTTATGTACCCAAAGCATATGTTAAAAGATGACGTAGCAATGTTTACACAATTTATGTTTATTTTTAGAAGTTCAGGACCGTCATCGCGTGTTATGGTTTCAAATGCGTTGTAGCTGCATTAATTACACATCTCTGTATATCTGCAGTTACGTTATCGGGAAAAAACCTATTTAAAAAATATCATTTACACTGTTCGAAAAATTGTGGTGCAGTAAAAGGTTTGGAAAAATGTTTCATCGGAAAGATATTGCAGAAAATTTGTAAAATAAATAAGAGAAAAAATCATCCTGATAAACAAAAAGAAATCTATGCCATAATAATTCGCAAGTAACGTATTTTTAACTTTTTGTGCTTGAAATACGCTAACGGCTAAATTCGTAAAACAAATATGTAAGCTAGCCAATCGAAAACATTTAACTTCCATTCCAGAAACAGATTACGTACCCAGGTTTGCTGATATTCGAAAATTATTGATTACACTTTAGGAGGGAGCGAAAAAAGATCCTCAAAATACGCGCTGGGGTTTTGGGAAACGATCTTCTTAAAGTCCATAGATTACGACAGATATAATGAGAAATTCCACAAAAATGTCGTTTTTTACTTGTTAAATGTGGAACTAGGGAACTTACCGAATTATTGCCAGTCGGTTCAGGTGGGACAAGCTTTCTGGTCGGAGGATTGGCCTGTGGTCGTCCGCTGGATTTTTTAAGCCACTGTTCCCCATGGCAATAGTGCGCCAGCAGTGCACACAGGCCGTCCGTGGCCAAACGGGTCAAATGAGATCAAGGCAAATCACCCCCCCAAGTTTATAAAGATCATGCAGTTGGGGCTGTTCAAACACCAAACCACTCGTTCATCAATTCCTCTTTTTTCTTAGATTAAGGTAGCATACATTATGAATCTTTCATGTTTTTTTCGGCCGCTTATAGATTACCAGCTGCAAGAACACTAACATCACGGCCCATACAGTACTGGATGGGCCGTGCTAACATGAAAAACTCGTTCCACTTGATTACGGCAGCTCTTTTCAGAATAGAACAAACGGCAGGGAGAGAGATCTAGAGAGAATTGTTCTAAAGATACACTGGCCAAGCAGAACACCAGACCAGGTTGAATGATGCAGATCGTGCTCAGCCATTCGCTGGGCGTTAATCTTCCGCCCGCTTTCTCCGCCCACAGCCCCGTCTCTCTGTCTCCAGGGGCGTATGTGCCAGCGCATCATCGACTAATTCCGTCTTTTTACTCCCGCCCCTGCCTTTCTCCCCACCATGACTCGGACTCTCGAAGCAATCGAGTATTCCAGCAGCTTGGCCGCCAACCTGTTGCGCGTCTACGGCTAAACCTAGCGGCGAGGAATTCCAGCCTCCCTCCAGAAAGGTTGGATCCGGTTCGAACTTTGCATATTAAATCGATAACTACTACTTACTGTATGTAGATTATGTATATGGTTTTTCTAGGATTTTTGGGGGTGCTGATAGCTCATGGTAGTACCACTGGTACTGGTACTGGTATTGGTACTGGTAATGGTACTGGTTATGGTACTGGTACTGGTTATGGTACTGGTAATGGTACTGGTAATGGTACTGGTTACTGGTAATGGTACTGGTAATGGTAATGGTACTGATACTGGTAATGGTACTGGTACTGCTGGCATGCTCTGGATGACATGTGGCATGCAGTATTATTTGAGAAATGCTGGCGACCGAAATGGGATATTGCCGCACATTTCCGCCAAGGCAAATCCAGTGTATACAATAACAGCGGTTTGGGCTAAAACTTGCCACAACGTTATGCACACTGACAGCCTTCGGAAGTTGCAACCTTTACAAGCCGGTCATATGTGCACCTCTACAACCACCTTTCCATGGCTTTATGCTGGAATAATGGGTGTGATTTAACACCGGTTTCTTTGTCTCGATGTAGCCAATAGCAGGCGGCAGTACCATTACCATTACCACTACCATTACCAATACCATTACCAATACCATTACCACTACCATTAAAATTACCGTTGCCAGAACCAGTGCCATTACCATTACCAGAACCAGTACCAGTACCAGTGGTACTACCATGATTTAGCAGCACCAGATTTTTGGCGCACTTATTGCAGAAACACCCTCGGTCCAGATACGTGCGCCGGTACGCGTATGCATTTTCTACGGAAATAATTAACTTTGCTGTTTGCAGTTTCTCTGTTTTTGGAATTAATATTGACGCGCTTGTGCAACAGAAATGTAAACTGGTTTAGAGATTAACTTAAAGAGTCCGTGTCGAGTGTGAAAAAAAATTAAGATAGCTCTGGACGCTGACAGCCAACCGGAAGTCGGTGAGGTCGACCGGCGCGGGTAGGATCATCACGAGAATTTCGAACTGGCATAGTACTCGTACTGTAGATTCCTTCAGGTACTAGGTTTTTGTTTTTTATTATTTAACGCAGATCCTTATACGTTTCGTAACCAAGTTCACTGAAGTCATGACCTTTGTTGTTTTGAACGACAGCCAGTATGAAAGTGCGGATAATTTCGTTCTCCAACAGGTAACCGCCATTACGGCCGAGCGATCCACTCCTCCCACATGAAGGGCACATGTAGAATCATCGAGCAACATGGTCAGTGTGATGCATGCGGCAAAGTGTATACAGTGCGAAAATGGAAATCAAGGACGAGTATGACGGGTTCCTGCACAACAATCAGAATGAATGGTTCTTTAGTAACTGGACCGCTTCAAACGGGTTAACGAAAGTAGTACCGAAGAAATATCTCGACGAGAGTGGAAGTGAGGTCGGGGAAGTGTGGGTGACTAGTGCGAAGGGCTCTGAGACGGCGAAAGGGTTCGCAAGAGAAGCTAATGGCGAAGAAGGTCTGGCTTGGGAGTTCGTTTCGCTTTTTCCGGAAACTGGCGGTGCGTCCGTATTGCAGGTGTCGTGGGTGTTTGCCACATTTTTGGTTCTTTCTGTGCTTCGCTGAACTCGGTGGTGATGTTGGTGTTGATTAATGTGAGTACTGCTAAAACACATAAATAACATGGAACCGGCCGTCGACGGCCGACCATGTCTGCTGACGCCAGAACGGTCCCAAGTGTCTTTTCTAATGCGCCGGACAACTCAACCACAACTGGAGACCAAGCATATCTGTCCACCCTGACTCGAGTTGGTCGTCCATAGGGGAACTGGTACAGATTCGGGTGTTAGCGCCCAAAGCCACTATACCATTAAATTTTATGATAAACAAATGAGGAAAATAATGGTGTTTGCCGTGCTTAAAGCGGAACACAGACGCTAGCGCCAACAACTATCTTATGCAACATGTTTCTGTTTTCGTTGGGATACGCTCTTTTCCGCCAGAATCCACCACCATCGAATTCACATCGAAGTCATAATGATGCTTGCTTGTCGAACAACGCATGTGAGAGCTACTATACAGCTATAACGCTGCAGCGAGAATAGTGGATGGCGGTTTTCAGTGCCGCTGCGATTACAAGGATGATCGGCACAGTTGCAGCCTACAGCTTTTACAGCTTTTAAGTGTAAACAGTCGGAACTAGCGACATGTTTGTGGATACCAATTTTCGGTCGACGGTTCAGTGGACTGCGGACCACTTGTTGAGAGAATTGCTGCATTTGCGATAAGGAACGGAATGTATTTCGAGAGCCTCATCCATTGGCACCAGTTTTGCTAAAGAAAGATTGTAACAAGAATCGGAGGTAATTGTAACGCCTGAAAATCGGTACACTGCCATTCAGTTCCCAAAACTATTCAATAGTAAAGCACCGGCAGTGCAGCCTTTTCTGGAATGTGTAGAAAAAAGGCTGGCGTTCAATCATTAAAATTCATTATAAGTGTGCCGCAACGAAGTGAAATGCAAAATGCATATACTACTCAGTCTGTCATATTATCATCCATCGCGTACAGTACAGTCAGGAACAAAGTGGGTCAAAATATAGAGCGCGTTTATCAGTAGCCAATATTATTGAGACTTGAACGATAGCAGCAAATAAAAGTGTAGATAGCCCAAATGAAGTACATTTGTGACTGGGAC
>JAQGAU010005214.1:0-10535 GCA_034698045.1 Paramacrobiotus richtersi
GTATTTTTGGTTCGCTAATTTGACTGGCTTCTGTGTTCTCCTGTAATACAGCAATTACTACCGGTATGATTGAAATTGAAAAAAACGTCACCTTCTCGCTGGAAGCATTTATGCGGAATTTCACTGTTGCACACACGGTAACGACAACCTAACAGCAAAAGAACGTTTTCTCAATTAAAAAGTTCAAAGCATGCGTAATAATTGCAAAAGAACTTATTCCAATAAACCACGCATAAACAAAATTTTCGAACAGATATATTGAGCAAAGTGGATCAAATCCAAGCCTGCAGCTTAAATCGACGTACTAAAATAAGTACAAGCTTACAGGTTAAAACATAATCATAAGTGCTGGCGTTTGTTGTCCCAATTCGAAAATCAATGAGTAATGCCCGTCAAGGAGGAGATTCTTTTTTTCGGGGAAGTGAATTTCCTTTGCAACGAAAGGATACGGAATACGAGTAACGGGAGGTCTAGGTCTGCATGATAATTAAAGTTTTTTGCCATTAATCGTTCGCACAGCACTGCGGGGTAGTCCTTCGAACAAAAGGAAGCCAGCAGCTCGCTCAATGGTATCCGGAGGCACTTGAAACGCCTACACACGTAATAAAAATCTTTACAAAATGCAGTAATGAATTACAGTATTTCTGGGAAGGAATCTCACCTGGAGTGGAATTTTTTCATCAATGGCTTTATTGGGCATCACGAATGTTTCCAGATGGTATTCTCCCGAACCCGACTGACACAATAGAGCCTAGAAAATACGTCAGATGCTAAATTACTAATTATCCACCCATATTCTGATTAAAACGCTTTACATGTGTGAGTAGTCAGGAATTTTAACAATATTGATGAGAACCGGCTGCGTAAGTAAACCAACATTATATTAGTTAAAGTTTCGTTCAAACCGCTGCGTAACCATTATTGCGCAACGGTAAGTGTTACGGTAATTAGCACCTTTCCAGTATGTACATACTTTACTTATGCCTGAGCCGATCAATTTCATTAATAAATGTTCAATAAAGGCGTGATTCAACAAATGATTCTTTATACAGATAGTCGCTGAATTTTTTTTACACGCCAGATCATCACTGAAATAGGTTGTTCTCCATAATTATGCAGTAGCATATTGAAAGACAGACCAATCAACTATAACATCTGCACCTCTTACGTTAAACAGCATAATAATATTTCAGATAATAATGTTTACTTTTAACGCTAGGAATGCAAAACAAGCCTTCGTACCTTGAAGAAGTGAGTGGGGACAGCCACACTGTTATTGCCGATAACTTGGTATTTCACATATGTCTTTCCATCTTCCTGCATGCTGGGTAAGTATAACGGTCCCGTAAGAACGTAAACGTTACTGCAGCTTTTCGTCTTGAAGCGCGTGTACTGTTCCAGTTTATTCCACGCATCTGCGAATGGAACTGGTGTTCAGCACAAGCCAAATGATATCCTTTTAGTATTACAAGGTTCCACCACACTTACCACGATTAAATCCAACTCCAACCTGCAAAGCCATGCAGATCATGAAATTTTTGCAACTGACGGTACACGAAGAAATTGCTATCATTTATTCCGCACAGTTGCACAATTTTATATCGCTAAATTGTTCTGCGTCGAATGAAATATTATCATTCGTAATCGTTCCTGGTCTACAAACATGAAAACTACTAGAAGGGTTGATTTTAGGCGCGGTTAGTGAACACTACACACAAACCTGAGGCGAGATGTTGCTTAAATAAAATGTTTCATTCAAAGATTCCTGATTTATCCAATGATTGCCCGCTGCGGCAAGGTGTCCGCGATCAAATCCGCTGCGAAAGTAATCCTCATTGGTCCCGCGGAAGTACGGGTGTATGCTCCTATAGAAACGAGAACCACTCTTACCGAATACAAGATGAAACAGAAATTAAAATATTCGAACAAATCCTTACGGATCATCCTTGAACTCGGAACCATTTCTGGAAACTTTAGTGCGATCTTTCAACCGTTCCGCAGTCAGGTGCTCAGCTACCCAAAGGGCTGTCCGATTCTTCCTAAATTATCAATAATGCAGCGTTTTGTCGTTCGCAGAAGCGAATGAACAATTTCCGCTGTTTATAAGCTTCAACTAAGAAAAGGCAAGAAATAAATGCCATCATCGAAAGCTATTTCTTGTCTACAGTATTCATGAATACAGAAAATGACCACGGAAAAACTGAAAGCACTGCAATTTCCTCCAGGTTTACCGTTGTAGAAGTGCAAAAAGAAATGCCAAAAATATCTATAGTAAAATCGCAGTATAATTCAAGGCTCACTAAAAAAGTAAAAACCTGCAATCCGATTACTTCTGTTCCTTCAGACCCTTAGGTCGTGAAACTGAACGAACCTGTCGTAAGCGAGGACATAATCACTACGCGATCGGACGGTGTCCGTCGTTGGGAATCCATGTTTCATAATCTCCGTCGTCCGATGCGGACCCACGGATGGCTCGCAGGAAACAGGGGGAATGGATGGGATAGTCTTTCCCTCCGGTTTATACGGGACTACTGTCGTAGAAGCCACAGTTGGCTGTAAGCCATCTTTTTGGTCAGCATTAACCGTCAATGTGGAAAGGCGTCTTCGGGAATCACTTGTCGAACGTCCAAGGTAAAAGCCTCCAAGACCGCTAACAGCTGCTGCTGACAAACTAGCAGCCACTAATCGTCTTGCGGATGCGGGCATTTGTCCGACTGGGTGCTAAGATCAAAACGTTAAGAGCTGCAACTCTAAACCGAACAATGTAAAAGCGGACTTGGACCAACAAGTGGTCAAGTGGATAAACAACTGATAATTTAGGAGCGCAACCCTTTGTTCCGTCAACACGGTCTTCTTTCAAGTTTCACTTTCAAATCGTTGGTATTTATTTGTTGCTTTTGTGATGTGCGTGTTGTGTCGCTGTTATGGCTCCAGTTGGGGTGTTTGCGCCCAAGCGAACCGATCACTCGCGAGCCGGCTCGGCACGCCGTTGGGTTTTGTTCCGCATCAATCTCCATTCTCCAGTGACTAGCAAACCTAGCAGCGAATTTCGTCATTTTACTCTTTCGACTTTTTGTGGAAAAAGGTTCAAAGAATTATTATTTGACGTTTTTATTTCAGTTCAAAGCTTCGGTTCCCCTTAGACTGAAACAGCACACAAACGAAAGTCTTATTTCGGACAGGTCGGACAAGAATCGCAAGATCCAGTTCTAATTAACGCACAACCAGCAATATCGCATCCCAGTGAAATCGACGTCCCGCACTATGTTCGCGTCCTCGAGAGTGCTAATGAGAAATGCCCAAGCTGGACGAATAATTCTCAAACCCCTTGGCAAGCAGAACACAGTCCGCACTCTGGCAGTGCTCTCATCGCCGTCATGGCACTCTTCGCGGAACCGTGAGCCATGGCTACAGTCAGCAGTCCCTGTGTCCGTTCCTCTTCGGTTCGCCAGCACGCCCGTCAACACCGTAATCAAATTTGTGCCGCAACAGGAGGCCTGGATTGTGGAGCGGATGGGCAAATTCCATCGCATTCTCGAACCTGGCTTGAATTTTCTTGTTCCTTTCATCGACACCATTCGCTATGTGCAGACGCTGAAAGAGATCGCCATTGAAGTCCCGAAGCAGCATGCCATCACCAATGACAGCGTCCCTTTGACACTGGATGGAGTGCTGTTCGTCAAGATTGCTGATCCGTTTAAAGCGTCGTACGGTGTGGAAGATCCCGAGTTTGCCATTACCCAGTTGGCGCAGACGACGATGCGTTCGGAGTTGGGAAAAATCAGCTTGGACCAGGTCTTTCGAGAGCGTGAATCACTGAATGCGCACATTGTGCTTGCTATTAATAATGCCAGTACTGCGTGGGGTATTGCGTGTATGCGGTATGAAATTCGGGATATTCATCTGCCGTCGAACGTCCAGGAAGCCATGCAGTTGCAAGTCGCGGCGGAACGGAAAAAGCGTGCAGCTATCTTAGATTCCGAAGGTATGCGGTCTAATTTTTCGTATTTCTTAACCTGCCCTCATTTTAGACCTAATTTTGATTTTTAAACACTTGGCTGATTGCGTCAGCTTTTCGCAGGTCTGGAGAGTTTTCGTGATTTTTCGACAGAATTGGTACAGTAAAATCTTTTGTACTTGGCGCGATAGATTTTCGTTGGTGCAGTTCGCATTAATACTTTGAATAAGAGGAATAAGCTTGTTTAACAGCCTTTTTTAGTTTAATAGCTTTAATAGTTAATAGTTTTAGTTTAGCCTTTGTTGATTCCACAGTGGTCGTGGCCTTCGCCGATAGTTGTCTCGATGACTGATGCATGATCTTACGTAAATTGTTAAAGAATATTTCTGCAGCATGTTTTAGGACAACTTTTTACGGATAACCTTTTCACAGGCTTCCACAAATAAGCGAAATTGCCATGCTGATGTTAGTATTAAAAAGTGTTTGAAATTTGCAGGAGTACGAGAATCCGAGATCAACGTAGCGGAAGGTAAGAAGCGCTCGCAGATCCTCGCTTCCGAAGCTTTCCAGCAAGAAACGATTAACCGTGCCGAAGGAGAAGCCAAGGCTATCGTGGCTAAAGCACGTGCTCGTGCCACCGGACTGGCCAGTGTGGCCGAAGTCCTACAGGACACCCAAGGACCGGAAGCCGCCGCCTTTGCTGTGGCCGAGCAGTACGTGGCGGCCTTTGCCAATCTAGCCAAAGAGACCAACACAGTGGTGATTCCGAGCAACTCCAACGATGTGGCATCCGCCGTCACCCAGGCTATGGCCATTTACAGGGGATTCGCGACGAATCAGGCGACAGGCGGTTCCGATAAAATGTCTGCTGGAAACGGTCTTGTCCAGCGAGCAAAGGAAAATATTGGTGAAATTGTTCAAGGGGACGTGGATGCTGGAAGTAAGAAGCTGGCCATGAAGGCGGAAAAGAGGGCTCGATAGAATTTATTGGGTTTTACGAGTTGATTTTATGTTCTCCATTGAGAGTATTTCCGTTTCTCTGCGATTTGATGTTATGGGTTTTGTAATCACTGCGGCATTTTATGACGATAACAAACGTTTTAAACATAATATCATACGGCGGTAGCTGCTTGCTGCTGATTTACATCAGCTGGGCACAGTATTCCGATTCGAATTAATTAGTAGGAATTATTTGGCATTCATAAATCATGGCTGAAACTGCCCGCTATGCAGATCTATTTCCACTCTTAAATATCAGCAGTACTTGAGACTATTATAAAGTGCTGAAATGCACATCAGCGTTCAGTGTGTCACTCGTACAGGACAATGTTGTATTAAATGATTTTAGTTTTGCCACAAAAATCTAAATTATATAATTAGGAATAAGCTGTGCGGTACACCGGTAACATATTATAATTAAGAATGGTTTGCGTGCATTGTGCATAGTCGATGCCAGTTCACATTGATCGAAAGATCTTACAAGTTAGTTAGACTTGTTAAGTTTCTCACTTTTTTACTCCTTTCGGTTGAAATTGTTGGATACTGACTTGTGAATACCAGTGGATGTTGCTCAACAACGATTGTTTGGCTAAATTGCAACTGTGATTGTGTGATTTCGGTGCCAAATGATTTGTGGATTATTTTTATATTATTTCTTATCGGATATTTTAGCATAGCCAAGCGTTCACTGACTATTTTAAATCTCTGTTCGCGGTATTCCTTACACCGCTCGATTATTAAGATCGAGAGAATTATGTAAATCGTAAAATGCCGTTGGCGAAAGTTCATCCGCAGAATATTCTCAATGTGACCTTTTTGCGTAGAAATTTGCTATCTGTTTCTCTTTGGAATCAGGCAAAGGCTCTAAATATAAAAAACAGGGATTTGCTTTCACCAAACGACGCAGAAGAAATCGCTGTTCTGGTGGAGTATTTATCAACAGTGAAACATGTAACTGCATGTGATAATAAACTAGATCTAGCACTGTTTCGAAACTTGGCCCTCCTGGAAGAACTAGAACTTCAAAATAACCGATTATATTGTATTCCTGATGTATCGTCAAATGATTTTATACATTTGGTGCGGTTAGATCTGAGCGCAAACAGCATAAAGCGATCAAGTAGTCTCGACAATCTGAGCCATTTGAGCTCACTGCAGTACCTAAATTTGACTTTTAATGGCATCGAGGAGTTTGTGTTTGACAATTCCAACGGGTTCGCAACACTGGAAAAGCTAGATTTGAGAGGAAACAGGATCAAACAGTTCGGATCCTGCTTACATATTTCACAGTTACGCGAACTGAACCTAGCTGAAAACTTGCTTGATGACCTTTCGGTGGAACGCATAAGTGAACATCCTTTCCTTTCCGTTAATTTACTTGCCATTAACCTATCAAAAAATCGGTTGAAAAAACGAGATAGTGTCAAGATTTTATCAAATATTTCGTCTTTGTGCTTGTTGGATGTGACGAATAACTTGCTCCCCATAAACGTTTTTTCGGTATCACAATCCCATCAGAATCCGCACTGCAAAATCGTTCTAGCAACGAAAGATCTGAACGACATTGACATCATCCCAATTTGGCAAAATGCAGAAAAATTAAAAACTTGCAACATTTTGGACCACGCTAATAAAATCGTTTGCAGTTTGGTGGATACCGCTTATAAAGGTCACAGCTTCTATGCAACAAGTATCATTACGTGCCAACTGGTGAAAATGTGCATTTTAGCGTGCAGAATGTGACCATCAAGACGAGCAAAAACTTCCTGCTGAAAATTATACCATTCCCGAGCAAAACATCCGGACCTTAACTTCCGGTTGGGAAGATTTGCCCTCGCCAAAAAGCCCACGACAGTGCTATCATCTATTAAAAGATTTGGTCAACCAACCTAAAATCACTGTCAATGCGCTACTGCCCAAAACGATACCCACAAAATTTCCCACGCGAGACACGAGAAAGGCCACGTTGTTCTGGAACACGGTTGACCGGCACAGGAGTTCGATGCAGAAGAATGCCATTAGAATCGACCGACCAGCTGGCATGGAGACAGATGGAAGCAAAGTTACAGGAAAGAACGACAAAGTCAAACAGCAAAGTTTAAACAGAGCTTTCAATAAGATCAAGAAACTGGACAATACTATGTTTGATGAGCTGCTTTCCTATCGCCAACAAGTCGTCAAAAACCGGGAAAAGTTGGTAATATGTGAAATTCACGTGAAAGAACAGGTGATAATATAATATCATGTTTACTGTATTGTGTGTTTACTACAGTTCGGATTTCGTGAGCAGATCTCGATGCAATAAAAGTTCGTTTATTTTCAACTACGTGAAGTATTTTTTTTTCAGTGTAAGGTTTCATGTAGGACAGCCAGACTGAATGCGTTTGACACTTTAAAGTTCCAATAAAGTTCCAGTTTAAAGTTTTAATTTCCAAGAAGCTTCCATACTCGAAGCGCAAAGAAATCTGCGTTCGGTCGTCTGGTTTTTATTTACATATCATTCTTTGGAAAGAAACTGAGCAAAACAGAAGTTCTTTCGAACATTTTCACAATAATGATTTTTCAACTAATGCAGCACTTTCGCAGTTATGTTCACTGGCCAGTTTAACCGGTATCCCCATCACCCCCAAAAGACGCTTTTTCATTTCTAACAAGCCTAGTGTCTGCTCAGAATTCACGCAAACAATTAACCGAAGTATCAACGACTTCCACGTCAAATTTTCTTGATTTCACTTCCGCCGGACCTTTCGTTCGATTTCTGATCAGCTCCACAATGTCCCCACAGTCCACTGACAACGGTCACAATGAATCCGGATAATTCAACGTGAGGCACAGCTCTTCCCCACCATACAGCCTCCTTTCCATACATCTTTTCCAGAACACTGTTGACATTTTCCAAATTTTTCTGATCTCTGTTTGCCAGCTCGAAGTCCGCTTTGTCGAAATCTCTTGGTAAGCCGTAAATAAAGTATAAAAAGACGAAGGGGTGCCTATAGTAAATGATAACAGGGGTGTGTCTATTAATTCAAAAGGGGTGCCTATAGTAAACGGGGTGCGAAAGGGGGTGCCTATAGAGATTTCCTTAATAAAAACATAAAAATAAGTAATGCGTTTACTTATTAAAAACTTAAATTTAGAAAGCGGCATTTTTTCCGCACTTCTTATGCCGTTCGGTAAAATGTGCGACAGACTATATTATAATATCCCCTGTGGTGTGGAATAATTTTGTAATAATGGTCTGGAATCTGGAAAAAACATCACTTTATCGCGGATCAAGCTTTTAATACTGTACATGAGTGACAAGTCTTGTACAGATTTTCGAAAATAATCCAGTGATAATCAGGTTTTCAGTGAATCGACAGCTTGGTGTATGAAGCGGCATTAAGGTCATCTTTCTGTGACCCGTAACCATCTAATGCTCGTAAACTATATTTTGCAGTCTGGCCAGCTTTTCGGATATTCTTCTTTCTATAATCGGAAAGTGTAATTAAACGCCTGTTCCTCGCTTATCCAGCTAAGCGGTTTTGTAAATTTCTGCGCGAACAAAATCAGTTTAGAGCATTGTAAACTGTGAAACGGTACTGGTATTAGTTTTTCGTCATGGCACACGATGGACATGCCTTTCTGGGTTGTTTACATCTCTGTTACGTTTACTGTTACCGTTAATCCAAGACATCTTCTCGAAAGTTTAAAAAACATGGCATACCATTTCAGCTTGTATTACTTTTCAGGAGGACCACTAGAAATTTATGGATACTGGCAGCAGGTAACCGAATACAGCTATAGAATCGATCGAGTACATATATAATTATGTTGCTTTGTGTGGCCTGATTAGCACAGAAACATTAGCCTGATCACATTATTGTCCGAAACTCTCAGCGCATGCTGAACTGCAGCAAATTTTTCATGGCTTTGACCGACATGAACAACGAACATAATATATAATAAGGCATAATATATAAAAACAAAATATATAATAAGGCATAATTAGCGTAAAAGAAATAACATGCATATCGACAGAGCCATTTTCAGCTATAGATATTTGCGTTTTGCGGCGTTGTGGTCCAATGTGCTTAAAAATTGCTGTCAAATGCCCGTCGCTATATTTGAATATAGCGTGTCCCGTGAAGGATATTCCATACACGTAACATATTATTACTTACTTGTTTCACGGTCACGTATGACTGTTCCGTACATAAGCTGAACATCTTTCCCTGTTTTAACACATTTCATATTTCGTACGGTTGGACATCACCGCCCACACCAGAACTTTCTTTGATCACTTGGATAAGCACTTGGATAATCCAAAAGATGCAGGAAACATAGCAAAAGCGATTTTGGAGGTGACATGTTAGTTATATATAAAGTAAAAGCACAGTATAGCTATTAACAGTAGGGTCAGCTTGCCCTGCTCTCTATCGCGAATCTGAAAAGACTTGCAGGACAAAAAAGCCATTAAAACGGTGTCGATCAGTCCTTTTCGCTCTCCGTGTCAAATTCTATACAGTGCGCTTATTCTTATCGCGCACAAAGACACTCGGCTGCGCTCGGCTTCTGGGTGCATCATAACTGAAAATAAAGTCAGTCTGCCCAGTGCCCGCTACCTTTCTCTGTTGCTGTACGGTTGTGACACCGCTGACACGTTTCTTTGCGCGGGCAGTGATGCGAAAGCGCATTCTGCTTTATGTGTCACGGGAGCAATAAAAGAGGACTGAGTGACGATCGTTTGTTTACACAAGGATTTAACTTCATCAGAGAATGGCCATGAGTGTCCCGGCCCTGGTAAAAGCCAGTCTCGTAAAGCTTCTCTACGAGTTACAGTCGTGCTGTTTTCCACATGTATATCTGTATTCAAAACTAAAAAGAGATTTATGACATTGGGACGAATAAAAATTTAGGTTCTGAGATATTACCACTATTGTTGAACAGTTTTACTCATTTAGACAGTCAGATGAATGGTTTTCATACATGATACATATTCTAAGTTTATCATGCTGCACTAGCTCCTGATTTTGTTTTCACTATAGTTCTTTTATGTTTTACATTATCCTTGGATTTTCGGTCGCGTGCTATATATATATGTTCAGTATCAGCACTAGTACTCATTCCGAAAACGTGTTCATATGCTTCAGTCTTGACAATCGGTACTGATGGTGCAACTTGATCTTAATATAATTTGTTTGTAACTTGTTATTTGTTTTGTTACAGTGAGCGGTAAAGGATCCAATCACAACTTTCCCTCATTTAGATTAAGGCGGACCGTTAAGGTCATTCTTGTCGTTTAGCTGTTGGCTGTGACTGATCAATTGATGCTGCTCCTCTTGCCTACTTCAGTACGTTAATTAGCTGGCAGCCTGCCAAATGGAAATTCGTTAAAGCGCTGACAAAATGTATTAATCTTGGTACATATATATACATGCATTGTTAGGAACCTGTACATGTGCTTCCAGAATAAAATTTATTCCTTTCAAAACGTCATCGCAAGCGCACAAAAACGTCTGCAAATTTCGAAACATCAAGTGTTAAAACAGCCAATCTGATCTCGCTCATTCACTCGCGTCTTAAAACTAGGCATAGC
>JAQGAU010005215.1:0-10534 GCA_034698045.1 Paramacrobiotus richtersi
AAGAAGCGACGTTCTTATATTAAACTAGCTTAAAATGATAACATTCTAATTTGTTAATAAGGATAATCTGGATGCGTTTACACCGTCAAAAACATTTATTGCAGTCTTGTCTTTATGGTACACATGTTGCAAATGTTTCAAAAAATATATAAAGCACATTAGCACAGTTGTTCTGATAAATAAACGTGTCAGTGAGCAAAGGCTTGAAAAGAAACCAATTAAAAATAAACAAACAGGAGTGCTTACTGGAAAATATTAGACAAAGCGCTCAAATAGCCGTACAAACCACCAGAATAACAAAATGAAAAACAACGGCAGCAAAAGCCGGTATTCGCAACAGGTAAGGCTGGCCGGTTTATCGGCGGCACTTGTCGACATAGGCGGCAATCTGACGGCACTGCTGCAGCGCCCGGGCGGCGCCCGTCATCTCCCGCTCGTCGGGCACCCTCAGACCTATAACACACAACATCAGAATTACTTGAAAGTGTTACATAGTAGCAATGAACCACAAATTACATAGATTCAAAACCAACCAAAACATCGAATTTAAAATTAGTACAGAAAATCGACTAGCAGTGTAATTTTTCCAAGATTACGCTGAAAATAAAAACTGGTTATATTTGAACTACAACTGAATAAAAATTTAACAAGAAGTAAAACTGAAATTAATTATCAAAATTTTCAGTTTATCAATTCACGAAAAATTTCTGAAATTTTCTAGAATTAATTATCAAAATTAAAAATTACTGAACAATTTCTGAAATTAATTATCGAAATTATATATTTCTGTAATTTCTGAAACTGATTATCAAACAAATTTCTCAAATCATTCTGAAATTAATTATCAAAATTATAAACTCTTCAAATCCCTGATAAATTTCTGAAATAAATTAGCACAATTATACATTTCTCAAATCACTGAAACATTTCTGCAATTTCTGCAATTAATTATCATACAAATTTCTCAAATCACTGAAAAATTTCTAAAATTTCTAAAATTAATTATCAAAATTATAGATTTCTGAAATCACTGAAAACTTTCTGAAATCGTTCTGAAATTAATTATCAAAATTGTAAATTTCTGAATCACTGAAAAATTTCTGCAATTAATTATCAAAAACCTTTCTTAAATCATTGAAAAATTTCTGAAATTAATTATCAAAATTACAGATTTCATAAATCACCGCAAAATTTCTGCTCTAGTAACAAACTGTTTCATTAATCATTTTCAATTTCTATATTTTTCCTTATTCAGATTTGCTTTGATTGTAGACTACAATTTGTAGCAAAAATAAAAAAAAAAGCACACGAAAAAGGAAGAAAAGAGAAAACATCATCCAAATGTTCAGCCGGAAGGTACCTCTCAGCGTGTTATCCATCATCTCCTCGAGACGCTGCGCGGCCTGCAGTTCCAACTCGACCTCCTCGAGCAGCAGCGACAGGGCCGCATTGCGGGCGCGCATCTCCCCCCCCTGCTCCTGCTGCAAACCGACACGGCCCAGGTCCTCCAGGAAGCGACGCAACACCTCCTCGTCCGCGGCGCTCTGGACGCTATCTGCTTCACCCTCCATATCGATTGCCAACAGACTGCATAACTGATCCTGGAAATAAATGTTATTTTTATACTCAAAGAATGAAAGAAACGATCATCATGAAACTGGTGAAAAATAAACTAAGTAAATTTATAACAAAAAAATCGTATTATAATCATAACAGTGAGATATGAAAATAATTAAATAATGAAAAATTTAAATCAGACTGCAGTAATAACGAGAACAATGAGCACGTAAAGATAAAAATAATGGCGAAAATAATTCGAACACACAAATAATACTAACAATGAAAATCATGATAATAATTAGAGTTAAATTAATACACGAAAAAAAAACCCCCCAAACTATGGAAATAATTGGCCAGTAATGGAAACCGTAACTAACTGTGGAAATTAAATGCACAAAAAAACTTAAAATAACAATAGTGAAATTGGTGTGCTTACCCTGAAACTGGCAACGCACTGCTCCACATTCTTCAAATACATGTTCTGCAGACTGTTCTTCAGCTCGACAATCTTCTCCGCGGGCGCCTTCTCCGCTCTTCGCTTGTACACCCCGCGCAGCAGACGCCCGACACCCTCCACGACTTCTTTGTACACCAAGCCCTCAACTACGACACACTGATAGTCTGCACAGTCCCCGACAATCAGAAAGATAAAAACTCACATTTTTGGCATTTTTCCTCGAATAACAGGCCTTCAAGCAGCGCCACACATTTGGTCCGCTCCTGCTGGGACGCCGAGATGGCGCGCACGGGTAGGGGTGGGAATTTGAGGAGTTTGCGCAGATTCGCGAGATCTTTGGGTTCCTTAAGGGGAATGATGCTGGTAGTGAGGGAAGCACGATCCAGGACGGATTCGTTGACGAGTGTCTTCTCCGAAGTCCGATATGATGCTCTCCTGCAGTTGTGATGCGTTCTCCGTCCCATCGTTGACACTCATTCTTGGGTAATAGTTAATACAAAATCCATAAAAAAAGCATCTACCACTACCAGATTATGACAACGAAAATATTTGTGTATAGTTGTTGTGAAAATGTTTGCAGAAAAAAATTAAAATGTTTGCAGTTTACAACGACCTGAGATGCTCGCTCTCGATCACACAATAGACACTAGTGAACAGGGATTTCTGGTGTCAAGCGCGTTTCTTAAAACCATACCGGAAGTGGACTCGGGAATTCAGAGTTTCGAAAATCGGGAGGGTTACTGCGGTTTTCCCGACTCAGTATGGATTAAAATTTAGCAAAACTATTATTTGTAGCTGAACATTGATATTGAGCCTTATATTCATAAAACGTTAGAAATTTCAAATACCAATGGATATTGCAGATTGGATGGATGTCCACGTCGTTTCCCTGTTATAACAGCCAAGCTTACGTGTGAGTATCAACTACTTCGGCCAATCGTGGCCACTTGTACCTGCGTTCAATGCCGGCTCGCACTTTCATACCGCATACGGATGTTGCATTCTCACAAGTCAGATGAGCTGATTACAATCTGAACATGTGCTAGCGCTTAGCAAATTAAGCAGGCATGCATTCATCTGGGCACGAGAATCATCGTGGAGGATCATTTTCCATTTTCCATCGTTCTCCATTTTGCCTTGCCATTGGTGGCGATTATCATTCGTCTTCACTTTTGAATTGTCACCTGTTGATGTTGTATCGAGTCGTTGCGGATTTTGGCTGCAGTTCTCGCCATCTTCCTCACGTGCACTGAATCTCTGATCAGCCAGAACGAGAACCACAGCGTCGCCTGGCTCGTGTGGACCTGCTGCGTTATTCTGGCACTTGGGCCGTGGCTCCTTGCCAGCGAACAGTCAGGTAACGTAATCGATGATTGTATGACACTCTCGTGTTGTTCTGCAAGCAAAATGTACTGGTTCCGATCTTTGTCTGTTATATGTAATGACTGTTATTTTACGAGAGTCAGGTCGTTCTTCAGTTTTATGTGCCACTGTGATAATTTTCTTGTTTAATTAAACCGAAGGTGATTGCCGCTGTTTGTCATCCTGGAAAGCGAATGTTATTGTGTTATTCCAATTTATTCGTGAATGTTTTATTATAGAAACGGTTTCCAAATGGTTTCTCTAGTCTGTAGGATTTGTTTGTGAGTGATGCTAACTGATGGTTGTCGTTTGCAGATTAGCCGCGAGAATGTTTCAAATATACCAGGATTACGCTTACCTTCAGCGGAGAGATGTATGGAGCCGGAAATGGGATGCTGCGGAAGTGATAGGGAAGGACGGACTGGTACAGCATGGGAAGGTGATCGGCGCTGAACCCGACGGGCTTATCATTGATTTCGGGTGTGATGGACAGCGACGCCGGTCGCTGTGGTATGGCCAGGCGTTCAGCTACAGAAGCGAGGGTTCACTGAGTGGCGAGTTGCCACCGCCGCGTGCCGTGGAGGTCCTGTTACGGGACGGGCTGGATCATCCGTGGGTGTGGCGCCCCGCTTTCCTGCTCAGCGCCAGCATCCCGGAGTGCATGACCGATTTGGCGCTGGTGCAGCTGGACTGGGGCGGCTGCAGTCGCCGTCAACTGGTACCCTATCCACAGATTCGTGTACCGCAGTCCCGCGCCAGTCTGAAGTCGCGTGTTATCCGGAGTGGCGACTTCGTGGTCCAATCATTCTCTCCGCTGCCTGCGTCCGTTGCTGGACTCTGCTCCACAGATTCGTTGCAGTGGAAGGTACTCTGCCACAGACTCTCCGACTATGCTTTGCCCCTCGCGGTCAACAGCCAAGGCCTGCTGGTGCTTAAACGCTCTGGATATCCTCGGAATTCGTCCGATCTGGTGGGTTCTTTTTCTGATTGACTGCAACCTAATGTAATTATACGGACGCATACCAGGTGCATACATATGTGTACGTGTACCCTCATTCTTACCGCAGTTACTACTTTGCAATACTTCCTGATTGTGCGAGATCTAGTACCATATTTGTCTGCATTTCATATACGTTTCTCTTTACAGGATGACATAATTCAGCGCCCGCGAGCGGCCATTGATCATTCCATGGCGGTGAGAGTGGGGAGGAACTGGCGGCGCTGCTTGCCGTTCGATTGTGGTTTGGTGGAACATGATGCCGAAGTGACGGGATGGACCCTGCAACACTTTCCCAACCACATCCTGCTGGAATTGCTGACATATGTGGACACAGAGGAGCGGGTCCTGCAGCGACGAGTGAGCCGTGCGTTTGATGCGCTCATTCGAACAACTCTGTCCGCTGAGATCCGCTTGACCTACCGCACGTGTCGTTTGGAAAGTGGACCGTCACCGAGCTGCAGTTGTAGTCATCGTTTTCAAAAGTACCCATTCGCTACTACGCTCCTCAAGTGTGTCAGTGTCCGGACCCGCTGCATTACCCTGGCACACGGCGGTCCGGAAATCCTGGCGGGCGTACTCTACCTATTGGGTTTTTGTGTCGAATTGGGTCTGTGCACGGCAGATCAGCAGGTGTTGGTAGTGGCATTTCAGAGCGACATCGGCACCGCATATCTGGATTTTGGTGATGTGGTGGATACATTGGCGCTGTATTATACTGCCAGCTGTTGTCAGAAACTGCTTGTAGAACGTTGCACGATGGACCGGACGTTGCTCGAGGAGGACGACGACTTTGACGGCAGCGGCCTGGCTGGTCTCCATTTATCAGGTGCTATCCAAAGAAGCTCGGTTAAGGGGGATGTGTACCGACTGGTGGAGGGCCATCTGCCGGCTTTTGACGTCCAGCGGGTGATCGAATGGGTGGCGCAGGCAGTAGAGGTGCAGTCTCCGGATTGCCGTGTTATTGCGATGGTAATCCAACCGGTAGCCTTGGTGTCAGAGAATGTGTGTATTGAACGTAGCATTGCTTTCTGCAGGAACTCAATGATTGTACCAGGCTGGATTCGCGCCCGGACAACGCCTATACTGGCCGCAAGTGGACCGCGGACAATCTGGCCGGCGTGGATGCAGCCAAGTTGTCGCGCTTGACCCAGTACTCCCTTAGCCGTTATGCTCCGTCGCCAAATCTCCATTTGCCAGTCGCCGACGGTTTGTAATGGCGTCGCATCCGGAACCTTGGCCTGTACAGCTGTATCGTTCGTCTTGACCGCTTGCGCGATCATTTCTCCTCTGTGGGTTCTTTATACGTATTTCACGTGCGCCCGCTAGTTTGTGCCACATGTGACCAAAGTTTTACGTACTTTTTTTGTATATTTGAACTTTTGATGCTCTTTTTGGAACTAGTTAAATGACTGGTCTTCCATGTACAATATTTTGTGGAAAGTGGTGTCTGATGCTGCTCGTTTGAAACAGTAAACTAACTCGGTTAAGTATGCTGTTTTTGACATACCCCTGGGTCTGATCTTGTTAGATGATTCATGCTAATGCTCCACAAAGACCAATAGCAATCCAGCTCCAAAAATCTGATTAATTCTCACAGAAAAGAAACCCATCCCAAATAAACCGATTAAAAAGAGATAATGATAAGGGAAACATTAGCCTACGACTATTAACATATCCGCCTGATTCATGATGCTGCTGTTGAATTACGTAAATTATCAAACTGCAGTTGCGGCACACAGTCATGCAAGGAGCGATACATAATTAAGCGTGCACTTCAGCTGCAGTAAATAAACAGGAAAACAAAAACAGTTTTACATGCAGCGGTGCCTTCGGACCACGGAAGCTGCGATTCCTCTCCCCATGCAGAGGATCATGTAAAGCAACTCATAAATCAGATAACGAGTGATTCGGAGTGAATACAGACATCGAAATCCATTAAAAGGAACTTGTCATTGCAAACAACGCATACAGTTAACCTAAAGAATTTTATGCAATTTACGTTTTAAACTCCCTTGTGCGTTAATCAGAAAATCAATGACGACTGGTGGATTTATAGGTCTGACTAGCTGGGAGAATCAATCAGTAAATCGCGTCAGTTCTGTCTAGCAATATTGTTACCATGTATATTTCGGTCCCTCTGACCGGCATATCGTGCAACACGAACGGCACAAAACGTCATGATGGTTCTTTTAATTTAGTTGTGAGATATACTTTATTTCCAGAATTGTTATTAAAGGTCGTCATTGTAAGGAAACAAACTGCGGTTCGTATGGACCTTGACATACTACATTACATATTCAATGCACCACGTTCTCCCGGCATTAACAATGGAGGAGGCCGTAATGGGAGTTGGCTGTCCTTCATTAACAACTCTGTACAATGTTCCCTTCATTTATCTCTTGCCGCAATATACTTTCAACCATTGTTCGTCTTTTCCCTTTTCTTTCGTAAAATTCGTGACGCTTTTAGCGCATCTGAGCAGCGATACCGCAGTACTTCGTTTTTGATTCCTTATACCAAATTATACCATATCAGCTATCGTTATCTTCAGCTTTTTACTTTGCAGTTATATACTGCGAGACAATAATACAGATTTACTAAAATGGAGTCCGACATCGTCCCTGCCATGTTTGCTTATTCTTGCTCACAAAAATTCTAAGAGTGTTAGAACATTTTCCGGCCTCTAAAACATACTCATCCACTGCGACGCCTCCCAGCCATTCAGCTCCCCTAAGCGTTATCGCGCTCTAAACATGACCTAAAAACCAAATCAAATTGTCAGCACAGAAAGCCTGTACAGTATGGCAAAATAGAAGAAGAGCGTACTTTAAACGCTGGCTGGGCAGTGAAAGGAATCTGTTCAGCGGTCCACTGGGGTCGTGCTTCACCACGGTACCGCTGGAGGATGACTGCTCGGCTGGCAGGGAAGTCTCTGCGAACACCGTTAATTTCGCTATTCTCGCGTGCCTCGGCGTAAATCCAAAAGCGGAGGCAATAATCCGCGGTGTTCGGTGTAGCTGGGACCATGGGGGCCGTGATCGCCCCCATCTTGCTGCCGCTTGAAGTGTCGGTGGTTTCAGCAACGAGAAACCAGTCATTAACTGCAGAAGGTGCAGAGTTGGAGCACACAATTACTGCCGGAATGATCAACATTAGTCAACCGGTTCCGTTGATCTGACCGTTCTGACGACAACGATGCTACCGAATTCCATAAATGTTACGTTACTAATTACGTTATTTTATGCATGCATGCATAACATAACGTAATTAGTAACGTAACATTTATATAATTCATTTTATTGTGTATGTTAAACTGTTATGTTGCTGACTAGCGAGCGGCTTCGGCTACAAACTGACCACATGACTGTACTAAAACATTGAGCCACATTTTCATGGTACTGATTCGTGTGCTTCAACCTGGTGCGTTAAAGTGCTGACTACATACATACAGTACACCAACAGTTCATTATGCCATTATTATATAATAATGACGCCATTATTATATAATAATGCTGTCCTTAGTAATTAAGACAGCAAAGCAAGTGAACGCTGTAACGTAACTTACTAGGATTTCGGTCCGATAAAGCACAAACCATGCGTTATCATCCGCATCATATGTCGGATCTGGACGAGCCCGATGGCAAATGATGGCTGATTCGTTGACCAGTACCGTCCAGCCACACACATCCCCATCGAAATCACATGACTGGAGGATGGTATTTCCGGTGGAGGATGTCGGCCTTCGAGGTTGTCGTGCCAGGTGTCGTTGTGCTGGGAGTCGCACGAGGAAGTGTCGGACACAGAGCAGCGCTGGTTACCAGCTCGTGTTCGATGTTGTCGATTGCGATGCCATGCAGGCGACTGAACCCTTCTGCGCTTGGACCATCCATGTCAGCTTCAAACATCAGCTGCACAATTACGAAAAACAAGGTTCCTGACATTATAACATTACCATGTGTACATACGGCACTGAAGTACAAGCCCGAAAAGAACAGTGTACGCAAACCAGCATTGCTAATTCACACTTCGTAACGTGTATATATATATGTGCATTTCCAACGTTTAGTATAAAACACAAACAAAATACTTTTACCGTCCACAATGACTTGCAGTCCAAATAGAGTTGACCTTTCTGCCATGACCCATAGTTCGGTTCTACACGACTGTTCCATACTGTAGCGTAATCATAATTCATGTCGTCAGTCAACCAATAATGCCAAAGCGTTAAGCGACCGATATGTTCGGCTGTAATTATAAGATAATCGAAATGACATCTACTACTGCAATTCTCAGCTGCGAAGTCATACCTCTCTCCGCACTCCAGATCCCGGATGAATTTCGAATTCTTTCGATCTAATATCAGATTCGAATTCGGTACATCACACTTCACATTGAATACGAAAAAACACCAGGTCATGATGTCATTGATGTGAATCGATGGTAACGATGTCGACGACTCGACAAACAACTTACTGCGAGATACACAAAACATTTCAAGTAAAGTACTTGAAGTACCAATGTCGAAAACAGTAAACACCTTCATAATGCTTTATGTAGGTTTGGTTTTACATGTATACCTGTACGTAATTTAAGCGTGCATTCTTGTGATCACAAGTTGTAGATTTCTTTGATTAAAGCATGAGTTTGGTGTGCATATAATTGTGCGGACTCTACTCCCAGGTTCAGTGGGGAGGATTAGCTGGATGATTTCACATGCTGCAACTCAAAATGGACCCGGCGAATAAGATGGAACTGGTCAACTGGTCACCCCTAATGCACTGCCTGCCAAAACCGGGTCACGGCAAACTAAAGTACGCGCGTAAAACTGCATGTACCGGTTGCATAATCCATGTTCACAGTGACGGGAAAACAGTAGCAAACTTTTGTTGAGGTACCGACCCCGCTCGACTGTCATTGTCATGGTTCATGTGGTTGATGCCATGCATTTATTGAAATTAATTAAACAGAAAGTAAATTAAAAAATTCAATTAAAAAAATTAATAATAAATTAATTAGAATAATTCGTTTAATGAAAAATACAATTAAATCGAAATAACCACATGTAAATGATTAGTATTACCGAAGTAACAGCGGGTATAATGTGGAGGATTATCATGGATTATCATACTCGTAGATTATCATGGAAGTACCGTTTCTTCCGGATTCATCCACAAGACTGCCGGACTATCCCCAGCGCCACCGTTGTCTAAATATGTTACTCGATAGTTTTTTCTTGCTGTTTCAACGAATAGCAAGGTGTTTGATTCTATTATTATTCATAATGTAAATCAGTTGTGCATGAATATCAAAGGATTATTGTTCTTAGGTAAGAATAGCTTAAAACGAAATATTTCTGTTTGTCAGAAATAACAAAGATATTTGGTGATTCTATTTCTGCTGATTCGATGCTGTCAAAAACACCAATTCAACCTTGTCTTTATGGTACACATGTTGCAAATGCTTCAAAAATTATATAAAGCACATTAGTACAGTTGTTATGATAAATAAACGTGGAAGTGAGCAAAGGCTTGAAAAGAAACCAATCAAAAACAAACAAACAAGAGTGTTTGCTGGAAAACATCAGACAAGCCGCTCAATAGCCGTGCAAACCACCAGAATAACAAAATGAAAACAACGGCAGCAACACCCGGTATTTACAACAGGTAAGGACCGTGAGGATACAGGGAACTGGCCGGTTTATCGGCGGCACTTGTCGACACAGGCGGCAATCTGGCCGCACTGCTGCAGCGCCCGGGCGGCGCCCGCCATCTCCCGCTCGTCGGGCACACTCAGTCCTGTAATGCAAAACATCAGAATTAGTTGCAAGTGTAGTAGCATTAACTATTAACATAGTAGCATTAAACCACAAATTACGTGGATTAAAAACCCACCAAAATAACGAATTTAAAACTAGGTAATCGCACTCCGCTTTGCTGCGATAAAAGACCGAAGCGAACGGAAAATACAGTTATTAATTATTATTTTAACGACGATCAATGATTTTGCTGTTGCTGTTCCCGTTTAAAACTACATAGGATTTACAGTACCAAGTTAATAAACTCAAGGAAGTTAGAAAACAAATTAGTAAGTTACAGGATAGACTGAGCAGACAGGACAGCAAGACAGGACTCAGAGAGGCCTGTCCCTTCAGTCAT
>JAQGAU010005216.1:0-10534 GCA_034698045.1 Paramacrobiotus richtersi
TAAGTGCGCAAGGTGAAAGAAACAGTTGAAATTCGGAACCCACCGAAACTGCTGCTTACATCACTGCCTGTTCCCTTTAGCAGGTAGTGAAATCTCGCATCAAGTAAATCGTAATGACTTGAACTTCATCACTAACAAACTCAGACGCTTGTGAAGTGAAAGTCATATTTACTATAGGCAAGGCCGTACAGAACAAAATGTGTGATTCAAAACGAATTGTTTTATTGTGGCGTTAATGCACCATGGTGAAACCTATTAATTCCAGTCATATATGCAGATTAAGTAGCTACCGTTGAAGGACAAACAGGGAACTATATGCTGTCCGTCAAACGTGTTGTTTGCCGGTTTTTGAATGTGCTCGGAAGACTTGATCCAGCTGGCTGCGGCTTGCAGCAATCTTGTCATCTTTATTGTGGGTATATCGATAAAGCGCCGACCACGGACGTGATTGTGGCCTTGGTTGTGATCGCCAGTGGTCGTGGTGTCTCGTAACCTTCAAGGTTGCTCGTCGTAATTGCACCTTAATTGCACCATTTACATAGTGAATGCCTTTGCGCAACTGACGCAACGCAAAACGCACAAAAATCGACCAGTATACTGCCTTTGGATCGATTTTGGGCAAACGTTCGTGAGCGTCCAATTATCACAGCATGTTTATTACATTACATATCAGAATTATTAACAATACGACTTTATGGATTCTTCACATCGCAGAAGAAAGATATACTTCCGATATGTATTATGTACATACTTGACCTCGAATTAGCAGTGTTACCTATAAATATATCGGTAAGAGTTCTGGATTCCCGTGGTAATTGCTGCTCGGTTGCCATAATATCGCCCGCGTAACATAACGTCATATCAGAAAGTATTCTGTCAAGGTAACTATGGGTAGATAGCAGTAAGAGGTAGAAGAGTGCGACGACCTAACACCGAAAAGAACCGCTAGCAGTCAATAATTATGGCCTATGGTGACTGGCAGAGTATTTGTTACTGGAACCATTTAGCTGTGACCGCAACTGACCAATTGTACATGATGACCAGCGTTTACGAGTTATGAGTGGGAGTTATGAGTTATGAGTGGGAGTTATGAGTTATGAGTGCCAGTTATGAGTTATGAGTTATGACCAGCAATTATGAGTTATGAGGTACATATATAGCCGCCAATGCACCGAATCCAGCTGACGCACGCATATTGTCAGAGTACAGAACATAAAAAACCTGCTAGTTTCATTCACCGTGTTGGCAACGGCACTAGATTTCTGGCGGTAGGTTTTCATCGTAGGGGATAATTTTACAGCACAGAGCTTGTCGTAAATAATTAATGTGCAATAAAGCCGTAATCAATACGCTTTTTAATTTTTAAATACTTTAACTTATTAGCCCTAATTACTGCTACTAACTAAAACATTGTATACAACAAATGAAAAAGCCAGACAGGTTTTTAAACCTGACCTCACGTACGCGTCAGTTTTAGATTTTGTTAACCTTTCATTGCATTGTTGTTAATGGTGCTATGATGGAGGTTTATTAAATATTCAGATATCTTTGGTAACATACAGATAGAAACTTCGTAGTAATTGTAACTCCTTACCTAAGCGGTTCCTCCATCAATTCTATTTAGTCGGGTATATCATTCTCGCAGATAATGTTGTATTCTGTCTTATTGCATCCACGGCATTGTATGGAAATGCAACTGCACAAATTGGTAACGCATACTTGCAAATTATACGATACTTACGTCTAAACAATCACGCAGATAGACCTCCCAAAAAACGGTTACTAGCGCCAATATTGTAGTCACAATTCACTGCAACGGCTGACTGGATGCTCTTTCTACAATCCAGGCAATACAAAATTGTTCTTCAAACGGACTATGTTTACAATACATATACCGCCTGTCTGTCCTAGCGCGAGAAGTATTTTACAAACTTAGTCTTTTGCGAATACGTTGGTTGGCCTATCATATCGAAGATGGAGAATATTTGCCTTTATACAGTTGTTATTGCCTCCCTGATTCTAAGCGCTGCAACGGCATTGTGCCCTCCAGTGTGCACCTGTGATAACGACGGATTAGGACGGAAACGGGTGCGGTGCGAAGGAGACGGTGTAAGCATTCCCGGTACGCTGAGTATTCGGTCTTTGGATGCCGATGTAAAGGTGCTAGTCGTGACTGGCTCCGAGCAGAACCGTAATCATTCCGATGTGCAGCCGTATATGTTCTTTAACAAGAGCTTCCAAGAAATCCACCTGTCCTTCGTCAATTTGACGCGTGTGCCGCCGCATCTGTTTATCTATATGTCAGACACCCTGCAGATTCTCAATTTGACACACAACTCCATTGAAGCTGTGACTGATCAGACATTCCGCAATCTATCACGCCTGACCCATTTGCATCTGGACTACAACCGCATCAACCGCGTGTATGGCATGTTCGACTACCTCAGTTCTTTAAAGGTGCTGACCATGTCGAATAATCTTATACGGGAATTCCTACCACGGCTGTTTGTGACCTTAAGCACATTCGAGGTGAGAAACAACGCATGAGAAATCGAGTTTGTTATATGAGGAAGTTAATTGCGTTGTTTAGGTTTTGGATCTGAGTTCGAACCCACTAGGAGAACGACAGCCTGGTGCACCAATCAATGAGACAAGACAGCCGATTCCGGAGGCGGTTTTCCAAAATATGCCGAACCTGCGCGTTCTGCTCTTGGCCAATACCAGTTTGAATGGGTTACCATGGAAGGCTCACCACAAATCCTTGTTAAACTTGCAGGAAATAGATCTATCCAACAATCGCATAAAGAAGATCGAAGATCAGCTGTCCCTCATCAGCCAGTTACAGGTGATCAGACTGGACGGAAATCCCATTACGAGTATCGAAGTCAATGCTTTCAGTGGATTGTATTTGCGATTGTTGAATTTGAGTGGAATAAATGCTAGTGTCCTAATCCCTGGCATTTTCCAAAGAACTAACATCACGTCTCTGGATCTCAGCTACATGGGTCTGAAAGCGTTGAACGCGGAGGTTTTCGCTCCGATCGCTCAGGATCTCGAGCAAATGAATATAAACGGTAACCCTGAGATTCGGTTGGATACGCAGATGTTTAAATTGTTCCGTAATCTGGAAGACCTATCCTTAGAAATTGACAACGCGACCGGTTTGTCCACTCAGTTTGTCGGCTATCCAGACGGCCCGAAAAGGGTTCGCATTCCAGGGCATCAGCTGGTGCCGGCCGCTTGGCGCTGTATAAACCCAATCTCCGTTACTTGCCATGTTATCTGGCCATTGGTGCTCATCCCCGACCAAGGCAAAAATATCACGATGTTGGCCTAGGATCGGATACGATCGGATAGCGGTTTTGTTTTTCTATGATCATTTATTCGCCACGCTCCTGAAGCTATCGCTTGACCTGTGCCTCTGCTTCGTTCGCTGCACTATGGTGTACTAACACTTCCGCGTCGCAGTTTGCATAATTATTACCGCTCACAATCACAAAGTGTCATATGATGACTCATATTAAATCTTGATTTCATACTATCGCTCATATTGGCCGGAGTTTTATAGTTCTAATTAAGAATATTTATTGTGTGTTCCGATTGGTTTCTTTACTGTGTAAAACGTCGAACTTAATAAACAGCTTCGCACTCCATTTGCTGTCGATGCGATCGTTTGATTCACAGTTGTGTAAATCAGCTAATATATGATCACCGTTCTACAGATACAGTAGTTCCAGAAAGGGTATATCGAGCATGAATTTAAAACAAGTACTCACAACTAAACCTTTTTTGACAGTAAATTTTAAGCTACTGCTGCTTGGCAAAACAATCAAAAAACTGCATTTACTTATGGGTCCATATGTATATCCGATTGTTACTGGACTGTCGCACGGTCAGAATCCAGAGGCTTCAGAACTGTATGCCGAATTTAAATTACAGATAATGCAACGATAGCGCAAACAAAAACAGGAGTCGAAACATATAACCGGTGATAATAAACATATCATTACTTAACGCATCGGCATGTACCTAAGATGACGAGGAACTTTATTACGTCTATCCGGCTCTTAATACATGCAGAATCAAAGGATTACTTGTAACTACCAAGAGCATGCGGTCTCATCGATGCTCTGGCTGATATAGACACTACTTGGAAAGAGTTTGAGAAACCCCAACGATGACGCACAGGAAGACGAAGGAAGATAAAACGGAATACTATTTAAAGAGGTAAATAGTGGAGGAGGATCATTCACGAGCCCCTAGTCATTCAGTCGTTAAAGAACACTACCCGAAAAACATAAAACTCATTGTTAAATCGGCAAATCTTGAGAACTGACATTGTTATTATGGGCAATTAATTATTATACCAAATACAATTCTGTCCTTTCTCTCACAAAGAACTACGCCCACAGAAGTCCTCATTTCGAATAATTCGCTGCTTGCATTATATGTTAATGTGTGAGGTTTGACATCACAGATGTGATGTTCCGTTCTATTTATATTACTTGTTGTGAATCCTTTATGCTTTTTTTCCAAAGCCTTCAGTAATCTTTTGTTCTCAAATGCGCTCAAGTAGCGAAAACTTGATTCCGTTTGAATATGCAACTGCGATACGGGGAATAAATTCCCCTCGGCTGTATAGTTAGCTACAGCGCTGCGCATGACCAGCACAGTAGAACGCTGACGTAAATTACAAAAGCTATAATGAGGATTCTTCCCACGCGGGCTATTTAATGATGCCCCAGAGTCACTTAACGGAAGTACACCTTTCAGTTTGCTCGCGTCACCTTCCTTCGGCTTCCGCCCTTTCTCCCATCGTCTGTAAAGCTAATAAACTCATTAAGGAAACTCAGATCCAAGATGCTTGGATCGAGTGTTCTGCGCAAATAAAATTATGTCGGAGAGAAACGCATAGTCGTATAGTTTTACACCTGGCTTGATTATTCCCCGTAAACCGATACGAAAGGATATTAGAAGGAAAATTCCTGTGTAACTTATTTCCTGTTTTGACGATCTGGTTTCTGAGCTTTTAAACAGGCTGGTCTCCATTTACATCTTAACGATTTGAGAGTGAGGGTGCGGCGGATATTGATTACTGAATACCAGGAATAATAATTATGGCGCTGACTGATTGATGCGCCAACTTCGGTGTGAATGCCACTGGGAGCGGTCTGACAACGGTGGAAACCTATTTTCTATTATCAAGAGATCTGGTTACCGAAGAAGCAGTACATCTTAAGTTTCAGCATATGTACACATCTCACTTACATAATTCCATTCATTTCTCTGAGACGTGCCTGTAACTGCAATTTTTACTGCAAAGTTTGCTTTCGCTTGCCAACATTACATTTTATATAACAAATCTTAAAAATGTGGAATATATCCAACTCTTCTTTTTTAAACAAACCAAGCATTTCCAATGCAGAACTGAACATCTGGATTGTTTTCCAGTTCGGTTTCGGCGTAATCGGCGCTTTCCTGTGCATCTTGCTAATAATCAGTATGCACCGGCTGAAAAAGCTGAACACCGGTTCTGGAATCCTGATCGGACACTCTTTAATCATAGATCTAATCTTCTGTATCATCTGCAGTCCAATCACCAACATCCCAGTCTACCTAACGCAGATGCGCGTCTCATTCAGCTACGACTGCGTTTTTTCCAACTTTGTTACATTGTCAGTCGTGTACGCTGGAAACTGGATAGCAGTCATTTTAGCCATTAACCGCTTTATTGCCATTGTCTTGCCGCATGTCTACACAAAGGTCACTTCACGATCGTATTCTATCACCGCGATAGTCTTCGTTTGGGTTGTTTCAATTGGCTGCAATATTCCTCGGTTGAATATCGTTTCCGGACTGGATACGGGAATGATGTCGTCTGGCTCGTGTGGATTGACACGCGGAAACGATGGACTCTTGTTTTCAGTTTTGGGGACACTGGGGACTTATTTGCCGGTCGGTCTTCTGGGAGCAATTTACATCAGTCTTTTCACAATATCTCGGTTTCGGAGAACCCTTGGTGGGCGGTATAAACAAGAAAACAAGCGTGACGGAAGGAGCATTCTGAATAAAAGGTTGTCGATTGCGAAAGCGCTCTTCTTCTCCTTCGTCTGGTACTGCGTGTGCACGCTACCGCCCCCGATTCTGACTATGTACTTTAGCGTTTGGTGGAGAAGAGAGACGCGGATGCTGTTGTATGCAAGGGTGGCCCAGGTGCTCGGCTATGCCGCAAGTCCGGTAAGATAAAGAACCTGCTTCTTCTTTTGCATTCTTTGTATTTACAGCACGCTGTGCTTGTATTCTCTAGGTATTCTTCTTTGCCATGAACGGACAGTACGGAAAAGCGGTTGAGAAAGAACTGGGAATCTGCTATGCAGTTATAAGAAGGCTTCCAGCGTATAAGAAACGAATCAGTCCTGACAGTTTCAGCAGCTCGGCGCCGCGCTTAAAGCTGAATTCCATCGGTGTTCGTGGCAAGTCGTCTTAGTTAGAATTTGCAGTTCGCTAAGAGCATAACAAACTGTGCTACAGAATACTGAGGTGTGGTCTCTTATTTTCGGGAATAACTCCCAAGCAAAGATATACTCGTACATTTTGGGAAATCATCTGCAATTTCGGATTTTGTTATGTTTGTCATTTGAATTTTACTCGCATTCAATAAAACTCGATTTTCTGGAACAGGCGGATTTGGCGCCTCTCTGAAATTATTGCGGCATGAGCCAGGCTCGTGACTTTCTCCGAAGTCCGGAGATATCCGCTTGTGCCAAGAAAGAACTGTAATAAGGTGCCCGGCTGACCAGCGGTTATTTTTGAGCCAGTATTGTATCCGTAACAGAATCAGAGGAACGCTTATTCCACAGTCACTTGCGGCGTCCAACATTACGAGCAAGTCCTTTTGTACACTAAAAATCTTAGGTTAAATGCGCAGAACTGAACTCGGCTCAGAAGGGAATCAGAGCCAGAGGGTAAATGTACGGAAGGTATCAAGACCTGAGCTCCTGCCGTTGAGGAAAGCGGTAGTCATAATATCGTTCTTCCAATCTGTATTCGAGTTCCAGACTTTATCGTTTGTGGTCAGCTATTGGGTTCAGGGAGCCTATACACGGGCGAAGACTACATTTGTTCATCAACATATTTTGCGAATAAACCGACTGTCTATTATGTCATAGCGTAGATGCTATGTAGAAGTGTATGTAGTCCCTAATTAACAACACATTTGGCAGTTTGGTGAAGGGAAGACAAGGCGTATGTTTAATGGTCGACATCCTTGTTTAGGCGACCATAGGAATAACTTCCGTCAGTAGTCACGTTCTGCGGAGGCGTACACTTCTGTATATGCGCGCCTGGAAGGCCAGTGTCCACCCGCAGAGAAATTCTAAGTAAGAAGCTGGACTTCGCACAGGCATTCTTACACGATATCCTGCATTGGTTTTGCTTCACCATCATCATCGCGATGAATGAGCGCCCGCAACGCGCTTATGCTAAGAAAAATTGCCATATACCGGCACATGCTGCTATAAGAAAACAAAATACGTGACATGTGAAAACAACTATTAAAGGCATTAATGTGCAGATACATAGTTTCAGTTTTTCAGCAAACTAAGCCATCCAGTGCTGACAGCAGGACACCCTTGAGGTACATCTAGTTTTTGAGATGACGTTATCCTTCTGAAAAATTCCGCTCTGAGCTCCGGGACCGCAGCTCCGAATATGACTGGATCAAGTGATGCGTGTACAAGCTTAAGAATCCGACACACGTGGAAAAAATAAATATTGTTGAAATATGGCGAAGCAACAAAATACAAGTTCATCGGTGTCCAGCAGACCGCAATACTAATGGTCATCAGTGAAAGTAAAGTGAAGGAATCAGAAACGCGTCTGCCATCCGAAGCATGCGATCGAGTAGAATCGCGAGCCACCGCTTTTGCGTTTGCGGAACTACCGCGTGTTGGATAGCTTGCGACCGAAATCCGGGAAGCCGGTGTTACTTTCGGTTGCTGTCGTTTAACAATAAAGTACGGATAAGTCGCTAGAATGACAATTTCTGGCAAAGCGTAAAAGACGTTATTAGCAACCGGCAACCATTGGCGCGCAAGGGGTGACGTTAAACTGTAAGTACAACCCAGACTGTCCAGTTGTTTCACATACAAAACCACTTCCATGGAGATAAGTGATACAGCGTTGACCTGAACCACAGCCCAACTGCATACACTGATAATTATCGCCAATTTCCTTGTATGGCGAGCTCGATAGGAAATGGGCCGAGCAACCGCCCAGACCCGATTGAGAGCAATACTCATGTGGGATAAGCAGATAAGCGGTGCAGTAGCCGTGTTGACGTAACGGTACACTGTGCAGAATTCTGGCCACATTTTTCTTGGTAGAAAAGTTTTTAATCCCACGAGGAATGGGTTTTGCTGACCCAGTGCCGTTACCAGGTTGGCCAAAAGAAGGTATATTACGTACACACCGAAGGGCGTTAGGTTGTTGCGCGTCCGGTAGTACAGATAGAGTAGCATCGCGTTGCCGGCCACGGAAAACAAGCAAGAAACGGCCATCAGCCATTGCAGATATGTGAAGTTTTGTACGAAACCAGTGCAGATATGTGAAGTTTTGTACGAAACCAGTGAACGAAATTGACTCCGAAGTGTTGGCTTCCAGGGTAAAGTTCATTATTGTGACAAAGATGCCGGGAGAAAAAAAGATTTTTAAGGTAACTTTCCTCTAAAATGCACCAGACGCTGTGGGAATGAAGTTTTGTTTACTCCATCGCGACGTCGGTAATAATCAAGCGGAAAGGCTTCTTGTCATTTTACAGTTATCACACCATATAATCGCAGTCACCCGATACATTAAGCGCGAGCAAAGTTGCCTCTGGTGTGCCGTAGTAATGCGTCCGTCGCAACCTACGAAATGTCAGGAACGTCTGCGAGGGCCATGCAACCGAGTGTGTGTCCGTTGCAGGCTCTGGATGGATGACAGCGCATCAGCGCGCAAACCCAGTAATTGCCATCGATCCAGATCCGGTCGGAAATTATTCCGTTAATATTGCAAGGACGTTTGTGACTTCGATTCGATTTGGAGTTGGAAACGATCGCGTTTAGATTACACTAAACGCTTTAGAAATAATCAAAGAAAGACGTCATATGAAAGCATGGTCTTCATGTTCATATTGAGCAGAAGCTTTTGAGGGACACGTTTGCCGTAGAGCTCGATTAATAAAAATTGTCGCCTGCATGGTCTATGCTCGCGCAATCCTTGCTGGTCTTTTATCTGAACATGTGAGATTACGTTCAAAAATGACAAAAGGAAGATAAACAAGCATGATGTCCCTCCACGCAAAAATGTGAGCTATTTAAGAAAGTCGCTTTTTACTGCGTTTGACAGCAAACATACCCCGGGGTCCGGGGATGCACAATCCATCCAGGATCATCGTGATTGATGAAGGTCGTATAATTATGAATGCACATTCATAACCACCGAGTGATTTTGTGAGACAAACGGCGTTTATTCATTCTACAGCCAGGGATTTGTTCGACCTTAAGAAACCGAACGCTATTAAACAATCCGATTGACAGGCGGGAAACAGCAGTCCCCCAGGATCTGCTTATGCTGGTCAAACACTGGCAGTTTTCATTTCAGATGATCTGCTTTTCTTGCAGGCGTCCGCCTCCAGAGTCCCAGACAGAAACAGAATCTCCGTGCGGTTTATTGCATTCATCAGCCAAAGTGATATTTTCCACTAGATGATACAGCATGTCATGTCACTGAATACGACAGTACTGCCCACGTTGAATATTCAGGAAAGGTCAAGCCAAGGTCGGGATCGTAAGCATGTTTCTTAAGGATTAGTGAATCAGAAAAGACTGACGAAGAAAAGCTGAAAAGTAACAACGTGGTTCTCTGCGCGAGGAACTAACGTCAGTCCCTGAAGTTGCAGCAAATTGTTAGCAACTTTCCAGGTTACTAGCATATGTATGTAGACCACTGAACGACTGCCGCTGGGTGGACATACTGCGGAGCAAAAGCTGAGGAAAAACGCAGAATTTTTATGGAAAATTATGAAATCCGAAACATAGTCGAATGGCACATCATCCAAAAATCCATCGAAAGTTGTTATCCTTGATCCACTTTGATTAGCTCTACTTCACCTTGGCCAAGGCTGTTGAACTGTAAGATACATCCCGCGCCCCCATTCAACGACCGGAAGATTACACTACGTTCGGTTGGGAACGGGGTTTTGGACTGTAGTTAGTTTAGTTGCTTAACGTCTCCAGATACAAGGGAAGAAGTCCGCATTTAAATCTACAGACACATTAATAAATTCGCACAAAACGAAATAATAAACAACATTGGCTCGATGTTATCAAACAGTTCTTATGAAAACAAAACCTGACTTTCGAAATCTACAATATGGAAGGCAAATACTGTGCGTAGATGTTATTCTTGATCCAACAACAACAACAACACTTTATTCCTCTGGCACAGTTCGTCCAGCAGGGCCATAGCGATCGAAATGGCAGTGGAACAGCTA
>JAQGAU010005217.1:0-10534 GCA_034698045.1 Paramacrobiotus richtersi
ACGCACAGTGACGCCCGTAAAGTGCGGAAGGTGCTCAAGAGCTCGTATACGAAAGGGTGAAGTTACTTGTGTGCTTTATTTTTATCAGTGGACCCGGCGCTACACAAAAAAGGCTTTGAGCGCCACTCTTTGCAGTACGTTTGCGCAGTGAGGGCATACGCTTCGCTTCCACTGGCGCGTTCAGGGGGGAGTCGGCAGGCCTTGGCACCCCCGTACCCGTAAACTGCAAAACTGGGCTCCTCAGAAACGACACTGGTTTACCTCTGGTAAAACCTCGTGCTTCTTGCAGTAATTACGTACTGTAACACAAGTCGAAATAGTACGTACAGACGTGAGAAATGATTTCTCAATGTCGGTAAACAGCAACAAATACTATACAGTGCCACCATGGGCGCTTGTAGTAAGGGTGATACTGGCGAGTTCTACCGTCTCCCATGGCCATAACGAACCTTTTTGTGTCTGATCCGCCTTCCAGACTACGCTCAAGGTTGGTCCCAAGCATCCGCTCCTGGAATGTTCAGACCTAATCAGCTCCTGCTCATCCGATCTTGCAATCCCCATTTTCGAAAACAGGTCTTTCTCTTCAAAGCGTTTGAGTAGCTGGGGTAGGCAGACGTATGGTACTTTCTCAATAAACCAGTAGTCTGATTGTTTTGGAGTTTATCAGTTGCCGTAAAATTTATCATGGCTTTGGAAGCACAATGCAAAAAACGCGCTTGCTCGGCTAGAGGAAAATCGGAATCATATCGGGGCTGGCGAAAACCGCGCGACCGCAAATAGTCGATGTAGACGGTTGCATGTAATTGGCTAGTGTCCCGTCTGCCTATCGTAATGTATCCCCTGTGGAGTTATGTTTTCGTACTGTGTTTCGGGTATTATTTCCCAGTGCCCACCTCTCGAACCCATTTTTTTGCCCCTCCGTCGATTTCAGCAGATTTTTTCTTCGGACAATGCACCGGAACCAGTGGTGGTGGTTTGGAGGAAATTTTGACCATATCTCTTTGTTCTTGTACCAGTCAAGTAGAACGGGCCCTAAATGATACCCGCAGGGCAGAGTTTCTAATGAAACATATCCGGGGTTAGAAATACGAAGCACACCCCACAATAATGCTAAGCAAAAGGGGGAACATGCACTATTGCCGGACCGGGGAAGCATTCTGCCGGAGATGTGCGTTATTGACGGTTACACCTGTGGCCGCTGTTCGAGGACGGCATTTAGGAACCTTTCGGAAGGAACAAAAACTGAGCGTAACCCGTTACACATAACAGGTCAGGAAACAAAGGTTTAGCTAACAGTAGGCTTTCATCACGCGCACGGCGCACCTGTTATGTGGATTTGCATTTTAAAGCTCTGTTTCTGAACTCAGTTTATCTGAAGCGCAGCCTCCGGGTTTCTTGGTGCTGGTGCGACTACTTATCCAATGGTGAATCCTCACAAACACAAGGACCAAAGTTTTCTGAAAGTGAACGCTGGCATGCAACACTCTTACACCTGATTTTATCTGCATTTGTTGCAAGGCTGGCTCAGCGTTGAGGTCGGACCATGCTACAGCAAGAAAACTCCTTGACTAATTAGAACGAACGACAGAACGCTAAAAAAAAGGAACAATTGGGCTGTTACGGCATCTGAGTTCGAATTCATCATCTCGTCGAGAGTTTTATTGTTGCAAAGTGGTTCGTTACAGTAGCAGAAGATGTGCGCTACTCCATTCCTGTCGGTCTTATAGCAGCCTAGCTGTCCTCTTTCATTATCCGGATACCTGCAACACCAAATTTTTCTGCTTCACCAGCAAGAGAACTTATTTATAGGTAATCGCTATAGGCACCCCATAACACACCCGTTTACTCAAGGCACGCCTTCAACGCCCCGTTTTTTATAGTCAGACACCCGTAGTGCGTTTTTTACAGGCAACGTCAGCAGCAACGCCACCAGTCATGACTTCTCTAATGAGAACCTTTTCAAACCACACCTGTCGTTCCTAAAACTTTTATAGCAGAAACTTTTGCCAAGGAAAATCTGGTTTACAAAAAGTTTCCTTCCTGACTAAAAGAGCTGGCCAAGAGTGTGCGTCTTACAATTGTTAGCTGGACAAATGTTAAACCAGGCCATGGCGCTTTAAAATCTGGATTTATCGAGGCGACATTTTTAAGTAATCTTATGAAACAGTCAACTCAAAATATTTTCAATTAGGTTCGATCTATCAAGAAAAGCAGCATCCTGGGTAATTGTAAGGCAGACACTTACAGACGCTCATCGTCTCCACACCCCCTTGCACTGATCCTACCTGCAACCAGAAAGATTCAGCAGGCTAAAATTAGGCTAGCAATTTTTACAGTACCACGCATGACGCAAGTGCAATTACGGAGCCCGGCTTCATGTAAAAAACACCAATACGAGCCCGCTTTATAGCGCCAGTATCCGCTGACTGACTGGTTAGCAATTAACGATACAAACATCAACGAAGACCTAACGAGCTTAAAATGTTAAGTAACCAACCTGTCGTTGGTTAATTTAGCAGACGTGCAGTATCGTACGTTCTCGAACACAAATCCCGTCTAATTCCCGCCCGTGATATAGGTCCTCCAGGCGGTCAGTAAAAAGCATAACTTTAATTAGTTTTCCGTGCCATACAGATCTTACGCTTGACACAATTCAGTATTTTACAATCACACACAAAAAACATGTCTTCCATTTCACTGTATCCATTACACAAATACCGTTTCCACGCTGTATTTATGCACTTATGCGCTACCAGAGAAATTCCATTGATTGGGGATTTCCGTTATTTTGCGTATTCTGCGCCCTACTTCTTTCAAAAACGCAGTAGCTCTAGGGCCCCAACTTCCCATCGTCTCGAATCCAATCGGCTGAACACAGCATCGGTTGGACACTGGAAAGAGCGCTGCATCGAGTTTCTTTCTGCCTTTCCCGCTGATCGGTAGCCGCTTCACAAGTTGTGCTAGTGCTGGGGATTGTCGGGAAGCGACTATCTGTCCGGAAATTTAATATGACCAACGGCCTCACTATATCACTCGCAAAAAGCCGCTGTCGCGGGAATCGAACCCGCGACCATCTGAGTCTCAGCGCGAACAGACAGCCACTAGGGCAGCGGTGCATCATATTAATCCACGCGAGATTCAGCCGCTTTATCTATCTTTTTCCGCTTATTCATTCACCGCTTATCCGCTTCATTTATCCACACGTTCGTGTACACTGGGCTGGCCGCCCTGACAGGATGTAGGAGTAAGCGCATGTGTCTGCAACGGTAGCATCACAGACAAGAGGTTTACCGGCTTTCCACGGCACGAGCGTTAGACCATCAGGTCGTTTTCCGTCCCATCTGTCCAAGCCCGGCGGTTCGCGTATGGCAGGAATGCTTGCCGAAATAGAGCTCGTCGTATAAATTCGTTTGGTGCAAATGCTTTGAGTGTCGACCCTTACTGCGGTTACACATCAGCCCGTGGTTTTGCCATTAGACGTCGACTTGCGATTTACATACGCACCGGTGTCCCTTACATACTTCAGCTCCGGAACGGAGAGCAACTGCGATCCTCAAATGAGAATCCTCTAACAAATTTCCAAAAGTGGCGACTGGCAGGGCAAATAACCAGGCTCGAAATTCAGGGGAGGAAGCCGCCAACAGACGGGAAGAGGTAATCACATCGGCAGTCTCCACCATTCTTCATCACGACTTTGCTGTGTTGCGCATTTGTGCACGCTGATTGAAACTAACGGCGCTCTATTGGCGGAGGTTCCAGACCGGTCCGGTGGCCCATTCGTTTACCAGATCGGCTGTTAATCAATCCCGGCACATCGACACCACTTGTTATCGCTTCTATGTACTTGGACGCTACAGTTAGCGACTCAGTATAAGCCGGCAATGCGATACTGGACGCGCTGATGAACCCAACCCCCCCAAGCCCCCCAGGAGTGAAAACAGAGCTTGATGCGCTGGCAGGATATCTAGGCGGTTGATCAAGGATTCTAGGACTAAAAGTTTTCCACAACTGAGCGAATTATCCCATTTGCAGCAATGGCGAACCCAATAACTCCAGTTGCTCCGGCGCGCCCAACTGGGTATCCGGAAACGTGTCCAGAAAATGCCCTAGAGCAACCACTCGGTGCTCATCTGTACCGCCAAAGGCGTAACTTACGCTTCACACTTTTGCATATTTAACTGTATCCCTTTTTCGTTCAAAGGCTTTCAGAGAAACGGTTGCAGAAGAGTGCAAAAAAACGGCTGGCTTAAAAAAACAAAAGCGCCACCACTTTGATCTAAGTTTCAAGTTTCAAAAGCCTCTAATTCTGACTAAGGTATGCCAAATCATTATGTGACCTGTTGTAACTTGTACCTAACTATGTGCTCGCAACCTTTGCGTATATCCACATGTCCACAAACTACCCAAATCTGCGCACCTAACTAAGTACACGCAAACTTCGTACCAAACTAAAGTGCACGAACCTTGGTGACTAACTCAGGGCTTGCAATCCCTTGCACCACACTTCAGTTTCAAACTGTTGCACCAAATTAAAGGTCCACAAACCTTGCCTAACTAAAAACTCGCAAACACTAGTACAAAACTTCGGTTTTCGACTTTTCGCAAACCTTGGCAAACTGTAATTTAATTTCGTTGATTTTGTGGCTTATACAAGCAGCAATCTAATTTATGAAATAATTTCCAAAAACAAACTGAATCGGAGAAAGCGTAACTAACACCAATGCAGACAGTTTTCTCTTGGTTTTAACAGTTTTAAAAACCAAATCGGCTTACGAATCAAATTGGTTTTACGAATCAAAATGTTTTGCAGGCGCGACCGTTTTGGACACACAGATGGACATACGCTTGTTACGCTGTTTAATAATGTAGAAGACAAGCATCGGCCGCGCCGCTGCGCGCTGCGTTCCGTTGCCCTTGGCCCAGACGTCGCGAAAGTACTAACTTAACTGATACCAGAAAAAAATCCGGTTCTACGCCACAAACCTAGCCTATGTCCGCTTTAACGAAAGAGGAAGGTCTATATTTCAGTTTGAGTCTTTTAATTTTCCGTAACAGCTCGTCTGCTGCGCATTAGCGGCGGCGCGGCGCGCCGCCGCCATTTCTCGCGACTCGTGACGTACCGGTGGGTCACTTAGCACGGGCGTTGTTTCAGATGTGAATCTTTACCCAAGTGCAATGAGGTTGGTTGCTCTTGTCCGATGCCATGCACTGGCGTTATTGCGAGTTTTGGAAGAACAAAATGAACACTTGAATACTGGAGAGTACAGAGGCTTTTCCGTTGTAGTTGCGTATCCCACAAACTACGAAACGTTAGGCACTAAACGCTGCTGGGCATTAATAACAGCTCGTCTGCTGCACGCTGGGGGCTGCGTTTTTCCGGCCCCTACCGGTGTTTGCGACAAGCAACGTCCACAGAGGTTACGTTCAGTCCAGTACGATTTTGCTGCGGCAAAATAAGAGTGCTCCTTGTCTTTGTTCTAGAGTGTATCTAAATCAGTACTCAGACGCACTGTGATTGTTTAATATCGTCTTTCGACGGTGCAAAGGTGTTAGTGCAAATAACAGAAAAACGCACGTACTGCAGCTGCGCCACCGTTAAACCCTACAGTGGTAGCTAGTTTAGTCTGAATTATTAAGTAAGAGTTTTAGTGGATTGTTAAGCTTTGAATAATGTGCCCAGACAGCCCAGTAATCCAACGGCTTTTAAGTGACAACAGAATGCATGGGCAGCGTTCGATGCAAGGTCCTGCGGAGAAGCTGTTGTAGAATGTCGCATTAGGACATTTAAAACTAACAGTAAAGGCAAACACTGGAGGCTCAGGCTCAGAATCCCTCGATCCCGGCAGAAGGTCTACGAACCTTGGCTCACGCAACAATGCGTACTTATGTTCCACAAACAACTGCACTTAACTGCGCGGTCACACACTTGTGTCCCTAGTTAAGAATGTAACACGATTCCTATGCAGTCTGATGAAGTAAGGCATAACTGAACAGATAGTAGCGAAACTAAAAATCGCAGCTGGCGCGTGAGCAACAGTTCCGAAAATTACCACGATTATCTCCGCCCCTAAACGCTGAAACAGAAGAAATTGACCTGCCTTCGTCGGTTCTGAAAGCACAATTTGGTACCGATCCTGTCAACCAACACAGCTGACTCTTCGCACAAAACACCATACGTGGAACCAGATAAAGGAACCAAAACACAGCGCTCGAGAATGGAACTGTAACGATCGGGTTCTTTTGTATTTGAAGTTAAGTTTCGACATTTCAGGTAAACTGCCGAGAATACCCAAAATGGTTACTTAGACCTTTCCATTTCGTTTACAGCTCCGGTTCACTGGAGTACTGGCTTGCATAACCATCCTTATTATTGGAAGTATGAAAAAAATTAAGAAAAATGTTATGAAGGGGCAAGCGGCATTACAACTGCTGTTTAACAAAGTTTTACGCACAAACACTGTCTGGCTCCCCGACGTTTGGTTTCCCGACCTTTGGTAGACCGACACGTGGTCGCTGGTAAATTCGTCGAACCCCGTTTGGTCGACAATAACATCTGGTCAGCGAACACTTCGTCGAAGTTAACATTCGGTCGAGGCTGACAACTCGCTTTGTAACATTTGGCCGAAGCAAACATTTCGTTAATGCTAACAACTCGTAGTAATTAGAAAAATAACATTAGAAAGCTTATACTTCAATTTCTTATACCACAACCAAGAAAACAAGCCAAGAAAATTTAAGCAGCGATAAACAACCTAAGAGAAACCAAGAGATATCAAGACATACCAAGAGCAATTAACAGGTAACAAGAGAAATCAAAGAGAAACTAAAATAAACCAAAAGAAACCAAGAGAAACTAACAGAAACCAAGATAAAATAAGAGAAACCAAGAGAAACTAAGAGAAACCAAGAGAAACCAAGATAAAATAAGAGAAACCAGGAGAAACTAAGAGAAACCAAGAGAAACCAAGAGAAACTAAGAGAAACTAAGAGAAATCAGGAGGTGCCAAGAGATACCAAGAGAAACCAAGAGAAACTAAGAAACGAAAAAGATATAAAGCAAGAATGCTACCGAGAAGTTAACCAAAAAAATGAATTAAGGATGTTCGAGAAGCGGTGAACAAAGAGTTATAAAGCAAAAATTCTCTTGGTTAAATAGAAAGAAAAATACTTTAGCTTAGAATATCGATTAGGAATAATCAGCAACATAAGCTAGGAGTTAGAAGCAAAGAAACTAAATTATCTACCTTCATACACTAAGATATTAACAGGGAGCAAGGAAGGGGACGTACCAACCGAAGATTTGGCACAGCGAAAGACAGTCAACCGAATTCAGTCTAGGACATCACAGTCGAAAAGAGCGTAATTCACGAAACTACTCTGCAACGATATGGAGGCAGACAGACTGGTGGGTATTTGCAGCTTAGATATAAAAAAACCACAAGATGAGCGGTTGGTATATCGCCCAGAACACAAGGGACCTGCGCTTTTCAAAACCGAGTAAAAAAACGATCTTGCTGAATGCCGTCAACTGAAATACAGGTCGACCAGTCGGTGCGAACGGCGAAATGGACAAGCCACTAAATGCACGTCGACAAAAACGCACACGACGAAACAGTCGCATCGACGAGCTGTGTCCAGACCATTTGGTGCGTGCGACCAAGCGGTCTGTCCACGAAGTGACGGTCGACCAAATAATCGCGACTAAACGACGGGTCACGGCCAGGGCTCTAGCCTAGCGGTGCCAGGTTTTAGCACCTGCGTTGCCGGACAGACTTCGCCATTGCCAGTTGCCATAGCCATGTTTTAGATCCTCCCAGAACCAGGTGCTGAATCTAGCAGGCCCACAGTGTTATCAAGATCTTGTAAGAACGAGGTGACTTTACAGTCCTCTCTCCTAAGTTCCGTGCAACTATCCACAGCTTATACATTTTCCGAGTTTAAGGCCACTCAATAATTTCAATCCTCTTGACCATAGTGGCCGAGGTTTCCAAAATTCAGCGATTTACCTAACCAGCTGATGACCTGTTTCAGCTGAAAGAGCTTACGATAGATGTCCGTAAGCGATTTGCTGACTGAATATTCTCCGCACATTGGATTATCTCCAGCACAGTCTTTTTGCCACTGTTCTGACGGCCCTCCATAGCTCTTTGGGCATCTTCCGAACCACTTATGTGGATCGCCGTCTTCAGTACAATGCAGACACTTCAAAGCGGAAGCTAGAAAGCAGAAACCGTAAACAGCTTATACTGATTACGTAAAATTCGCGCACATTTTGTATTGTATTGTTCCGATATCAGACAAATCCGAACGGGATTAGCGAAGTCCGATAGCCCCCGAGCATTCCACGCAGGGAACCTGCCCAGGCTGCTAAATCTCACTAACGGAGACCCGAGTACTGGCCTAAGGCTAACGGGAACAAAAACCGCCTCCCGCCAGCCGAGAAAACGTAAAAAGTATCCAAATGAGAAATAGCGATAACACTGAGATCACCGTAAATTACAACCAAAATGAACTAATCAGTGCATTCTGAAACTGCATGGCAAACAAACTTTAGGATTTTAGCCAAAAAGAATGTGTATGTAGCAGGGGTTTATCATACCATTGCACTCATATTCTGTCGAAGACCTATACTGCAGGTTCTACTCTCCAAACAACCAATCAAGTCAAAGCTGCCTCACAAGACCAATGACCCAACTGAACTGACACAGGGTAAAAACCGGGTGACACGGTAGGTAAAATTACTTCTCTACTGACTTAATGCGCGAAATCTTCAGAAATGATGAGCAGGGTGTTTCATCATGACGAAATGTGCCATTGGGCACCTTTCCCCCAGAACCTGTACTGCTGGGCAAAAGATTTGCCCAGCAGCATTTTCGAGCTTCGCGCGCCCTTGGCTAGAATTAAAGCTGGCTGACTTGGCGTTTCTGTGAAAACCTAGTTTTAAAACTTCTTTGCTCAGACTTTGTATACAAAACAAATTTAAAGGCTTACAATTTAAATAATTACATAATTAGATCAGTATCAACAGTTCATGCTCTTTCAGAAACTGTCTGCTTTCTGTCTGTGCGCTATTGCTGACAACGCCGGCAGAAAATTTAAAGAATATAGATATATTATTATCCATGTAAAAGTTAAACAAGTTACCGAAAATCAAACTCTTACAATAAATGTGCCACGGGGACTCGGATGGAGGCTTTCTGCACCCTATTACTACAATGTCACGTCGTTCCGCAGTGATTTTGAATAAGCTCGTGCAAATTACAGTCAGTTTCCGTTCCAGAATTGTGGGTCATGAGAGAATATCGTCTTCTACTTCTCTCGAGGCAGTACTAGTAATCTTTAGATTCTGACTATGCCACAGTCTTATAGAAGCTAGTGTGACGTTTTATAAGTATGAATTACTCTTTAAACTAAACACACGATGTACACTGTCCGATCAGTGTGTACAAAGATAACACACAAATTAACTAAGGAAATTTTTGGAATATAGAATCCGTAGTTTACTGATCTTACCTCGAGTTAAGTGAATGAAGATCAACATGAAGATTAACATTTTGCAATGGCACATGGTTGGATTTTTCATATGCGTTGAAGCACACTCAGCCGACGGACTTGTCAAGCTCGGATTGGTAGAACGTAAATCAAAGATTCCGACTTCCAACTAACCTCTGTATTTAGAGTTGAATGTGAGTGAGACAGCGGTTGCCTCATTTTGTAATTTAGGTTTCCATCCGATGGTCTGTTGGTTGGCTGGTTGCTATGCACATACCTCCGATGATTTGGCAAGGTATACAACATGGCAATTGAAATGCATAAAGGAAATCCTTTATGCACTTCACAGCAACGTGCAGTATAGATTCCATGCTTTTCTCGAATAAGGTCTGCTTGGACAGTGGACTCTGCTTGTTATTTTGGGTTTCCGGCTTGTTTTTTTATGGCATATTTTTACTGCAAAATTATGGCAGCTTTTGTAAAGCAATAACTGACGTTAACGTCCGATCGAAGGCTTGTAGCAATGCTCTGCCTTCGATTTATCGGGTTCGCTGCATAATGATCAGTTTAGTAAAGTGGGCATGCGACGGAAACCATTGCTCAGTAGAACCCGCAAAAGTTAGAAAGTTCCGAACGTATTTGAAAGGTTCTGCATTTCCAGCTGTTGTCCTTTCGTTTGTTTACGGCTTACTTCATGGCTTCCGTATAGATTCGTATCTCTCGTCACATGTCTGCGCTTGTTGACATTTCTTTCGACAGGTTTTAAGGGCGATCATTTCCCACGAATCACACCCAATGCAGCTACGGCTAGACAGTTTCCTGAAATACATCAGAAAAGAAATGGAGCTGCAGCACACTGTGGGGCCCTTCCTTTCACTTCCTTTGCCTGATTTTTTCATTTCCTCTCTCGGTATTCGCCCAAAAAGACCGGGGGAGCACGCATGATTACTGTACGCGCCACATCAAACGACACGAAAAAGAGCCCTAGCGCGTGCAAGATCCGGCTTCGCCATTCAAGCTATCGCCAGAGCCGGATCTTGCA
>JAQGAU010005218.1:0-10530 GCA_034698045.1 Paramacrobiotus richtersi
CTTCCAGATCGTCCTGAATCCTGATCATCTTCTGTCGTAAGCGATTCTAAACGAGCGAATATATATGCAAACTTCGATGACGTAAACGTAAACGGGGGTGAATGGGGGTGCCTACAGCGATTTCCTACAACATAACATACGTTTCTGGAGCATTTCCCATCGAATTGTGAAGCGCAGCTAAGATTTTTAAGATATTACTGTTGGTGAACCATAAATAATTTGCATCGAAACATTGGAAGATTATATAGTCACGCTTCGTATACAAGCAGAGTGGTGGACAGCAACATATGCCGATCATAATCACCCACTAATAAATTCTATAAAACAGCATACTGGTTTTCTTGATGAGCGAGCAAACTCCTGTTATGCATCAGGACCGTTACAGAAATCAGTGGAACATACGCAAAACCATCCCGTGGCGGTTGGTCGTTTTGACTGGCTTTTCATATCCCGCGCGTGCTTAACTTTGACGCATTTATCCACACCAATTTCTTTAGAAATTTCCTGTAGTCGTGCCAGTTGCCCGCAAGAACGAGTGATGCGGCCTGCAAAATCAACACACATTCATACAAAAAAATACCGAGGTCGCCGATCCCGAGTGCACGTCTGAAGAAAACACAAACTTTACCATAATAAGAAATCAGCTCAAAGTTGCTTTATGTAGCAGCTGTTTACAGAAACAGTAGCCACTGCTGATACAGTTTAGTACATTGTTAAATGAATTTCTAATAACTTTAACGGAAATGGAAGAAAATCAAGATTGATCGCACGCATCCACGCCCAGATGAAGACAGTATGTCTTAACCGTCGACGCTAATAACCGTTGACTCGCAGCTTACCGACATGGTTTTTGCCATTTTCATCCACAAACTTTCCTTTAAATGTCACACACGTATCGAACCCTAGGCCACTCTCATCACAGTCCACATCTTTGACCACGGAACAAGATGGCTGATCCGGGTCGGCGCATTCTTTACATTTCAGACCGTATCCTACCGAATATGGAACAAAACAATGTCATTGACATATGTGATTACAGAAAACAGCAGGAACGTTTCGCTGCACTAACCTTTTGTTACAAACAGGACGAGTACAGTCGCGGAAAGAAGAAGGAACAAACTCTTCATATCGGCAAGAGCTTTTGTACTACACACGAAGAGTCCGAAAGCGTTTAGATTTCTACAAGATCTTGTAGATTTGTGACAGATAACAGCGAAAACAGACATGCAGAAGGCTATAGGAAGTACTTCACGAGCGGATATCGCGACTTAGAAGAAAAATTTACCCTCTGGCGGCACACTTAAACTTTCGCTGTAAAGTATGCATTGTGAGCCATATGTGCCAATAAGTCGTACTGTACCATCGTTTCACAAGTCATGTTCTATATGTTATGTCAGTTCACAGCCGAATTACGCATAAATAGTTGGTATAGGTTACACTAAAAATATGACAATAATCTTGGTATGAAGACCTTCTTTACCATTTATTTTGCACCACAAGATTTGAGTTTTAAAAACTAGCAGCAGTAAAGGTATGTTGTTCTGATTTCTACGCAGCAAAAGGCACGGTTTGTTTCTCCTCGCATAACTTACAATGGTAAATCATAGTGTCAACAAATAATGAACACGAACTCAATTAAACAAACACAAGACATAAGCAAAGAGCTGACGTTAGGCAATGCTAGAATAGCAAGCACCGTGAAAAGTCAAGAGAGCGGTAAGTTTTGCTAGGTCCATGAAAGTGCGGTTTACCAAACTTGGTCCGGTACTAGTGTATCAAGAAAAGCGCGTACCAATCGACAGGTTTCCCGAACCATGTTTTTCAGTGGTCAAATGGCACCGGTGATCAAATCTTTATTGCCCAACATCCCGTGTGCAGATATTTTGAGCTTGAGATAACATGTGCTTGTACGAATGAAGATACACACAGACTAGTTCAGCGCAATACATTCCGAAAAACTGGCGCGATAACTGAAACAGCTCACCACACTTCACAAAGCTGTAAACCTTTAGCACAATCTGGACAATTACGACACCAGCACTGTTTATGAGTTTATCTCATTGGAAAAAGAACTCAAAACTGAAATGGTTGCTGAACAATTCCAAACCAAGGAAGCGCATGCAAAGCTGTGATTTTGCAGTTTACAAGGCGACCAGTGCAAAGAATGATAAACCGGCAAACAACGCCAACACCGAGTATGTGAACGTGGTGGATGTGCTTTTCGCAGCGTTGCAGTTGTCGCTCGAGCACAAACAGAACTGTCCTGAGAATGTCGAACCCGCCGCGTCCTTGGCCTGGTTAACCTTTGTGCAGCCGTCTTTGCTAATCGACATCAGCTTGAGCTTGGCCGACTGACCACACGAACGAACAATGCTCCCTGAAAACAAAGAAGAGAAAACATCATGAAACGAGCAGGGCAAAGAAGCTGGAATTTTTGTACAGTACTTCGTAGTAACTGCGAATCGATGAAAACCCTAAATGCATATCAGGTGCAGCTATATATCCTGTTCGTATATTTCATATAAAATGGCGCCGATTAAATGTTAGCGTGGCTTCTAATTAAATATTGTTAATGTACGATGAAAGTCTAACCCGAACAATCTTTGCAATTAAAACGATATCCCATATATATCATGCGATTTTGTAAGGTTTCTATCAAGTACAGTGAAAAACCCTAAAGATTATGCTGCATGTGTGTTCCACGTTAACTTTTATGGGCTAATCAATCTCGTATTCCATCGAAGTCTCACTGACGATATCATTACCGCACATACTAAGTCTTGATAGTTTTCACAATGCATAACTGAAGCATTTGGGAACCATACACTTACGTTTAATCAAGGAGTTCAAAAGACGTACTTCAGACAAAGACGTTCAAAGACGAAGTAGCTAATGTTAATAGCAGGATCAAAGATAGCATCGCTTACAACTAGAACGCCTCACCGTCATGTTTTGTACCGTCTTGGCCCACAAAATTCCCGGTGAATGTAATACAGGTATCGTAATCTCCTCCCATGGCTTCACATTTCATATCCTTCACCACGGAGCACATTGGTGTATCACCCTGGCATTCTTTGCACACGAGGCAGTAAGCTACAAAACAGTTTTGATGCAGTTCAACAAAGTAACATACTAAAGATGGTTTTACGAACCTCTCTCCACGAGCAAACTGATTAAGCTCAAGCACAAAATAAGCAAGAGATTAACATACATTTTCGAGAAACAGAATTATCAAAAGGATTAAAGCTGTTTACATTGCTTGTACACAATGAAGACGCAGTTACACAGCACGCGCACCTGAATGTTTAGACATATGCATATAAACAGTACGAGAAAGTCGGCCTCGAGCAAAAAACTGAACCGTGCGGCGGATCGATACTGCTATACGATTCTGACTAAGCGGTATAACGTGAGCGGAAGCCGTGCGTTCTTCCCCCTATAAGCAGCTCAGCTTATAAAACGAGATTGAACGATCTGTCCCGCCCGTCCCACTTTACGGCAAAAGATATGGGTTGGATCGTTGTTTATCGATGCAAACGGATATGCCGTGTGTGTGTATGATACACCGGATATACATAATACATATATACCAGAAGTCGACCTTCGTTGGCACGCATATATCAACGATTTGAACGTTAAAAGTCGGTTAAAAATTTAAAGCCTGGATAAGGACGATTTACCAGCATTATTATCAATACTGTATTAGTACTGATAATAATACATGAAGCACATAAATCGTCCGCAACAAACACTGCATCAGTGTGCAGCAAAAACGTCGGTATCGATAGTAAATTCTTTAATCTGTAGTGCGTTAACACAAACCGAAAAAATAGTAAAAACAACAACACAAAAACATCCATAAGCGCTCAAAGAGTTTAAAAAAAAGCTTAAATTGTGTACTTGACTAACAGCAAAAATTCCATTAAATTTTAAGGAATAAGTCAAAGATGTGGATCAAGTCTGGGTTGCTTGAAATCTGAAGAGATTAATGTACATGATGCCCTGGTTAATTCTTCTAGCTGCACCCCCTTTAAGCCCAGATTAGTTACGGTAAGTATCATTAAAAAATCTCAGTTACGAGACAGATTAAAGAAAAGATTTCCTCAGGAATTATTCCAAGAATTACGAAACCAACAACTACCAGTCCCACCATTCTTTAACGCGGATCTGCTTCAGAAATCTTCCACAAATGTACCGTAGCGTGCCGGCATTAATAGTCAACCAAGTTAATTCAGAATGTCATTACACCAATCAATGATCGAGGATAATCGAACTGCATGCGGGATATCTCTCCGAACGATCAGAATTGTGGGAGCGGAAAAATGACCGTTGTTTAACAGTGAAGGTCGCGGTTATTATCTTCCCATGGGCACTGCCCATAGGGAATTATATCTCTCCCATTGAACAACAGGGAACATGGCACGAAGCTGGGCTAGATTGCTCATTTTTCCCCTTTGGCATTTTAATACAACTTGTATACCACTTTTTCGTCTTTACCGGAAATACACGCCCCAAGGCCATGAAACATGTGCTATACCTTTTTGCGCTCTGTCGAAAATTCGCCGTCTCATTTCTGCGATTTTTTTACAGTTTCATTCAGTGCTGGTTTTGCTGTAAAAAGTTATAATAAATTAGTTAAAAATCTGAAAAATTATTCTGGTTAATATGGGGCCGGAAAACGTGATTTTATACGATTACTTTGCGAGTAATTGTGCATGGCGTGTGCGGAATGTGTTATACTGGAAAAACATACCATTCGAAACGGTCCACATTGATCTGGTGAAAGGCGATCAGAAAACTCCGGAGTTTTTGCACATTAACCCGTATGGGTCGGTGCCGGTGTTGTACGCGGATGGGCAGTATATCACGCAGTCCATTGCCATGTGTGAATATCTGGAAGATACCCGACCGCAGAATCCCATCTTCCCGACCAATCTGACACAACGGGCACGTGTACGGGAAATTGTGGAGATTATCAATTCGTATTTGGTACCGTTACAGAATCCAACCACCGCTAAAAAGGTAGCGAGTTGCAGTGGCATTGAACCGGTTAGTTTTAGCCTGTATGAAACCTTGACTGTTATTTTCAAAAATTAATACTGATTTTAATTCTTTTTTATTTTGATCCATACAATTAGTATGCTTAAACTTTTGTTTCATCTGTTTTTCAAAAGGTTTCTTCCTGTTTAAATTTTTTAGTTGTCAGAGACAACAAAGAATGAGCAATACAAAGCGTGAGCGGGGTTTTTCTAGATTTACTAACGCCAAGAAAAAAACATTAATTTATTCTGTCTTTCGAAGATTAATACCGTATTTCAGTTAATACTGTATTTCATTACCGCTTTTTTACCTGTTTTGAGATCCTCTGCGAAGAACAAAAGTCGATCGAATCAATACAATTTTGGCTAAATTTTCCCAGGTTTCCGATGATCCCAACGAACAACAAGCCTGGTCACTAGAATTCTTCAACAAAGGCTTTGTAGCACTGGAGAAACTAATCGCCAAGTCCAGCGGACGCTACACGGTCGGCGACACAGTGACCTTCGCCGACATGTGCATTGTCCCGCAAGTGTGGCGTGCGAAACGCTTCAAACCCGACTTCTCCAAATTCCCCACCATCTACCGGTTGTACGAGGAACTACTGCAACTCGAGCCGTTCCGTTTGGCCCATGCGGCCAATCATGCGCATTGTCCCGCCCAGATCAAAGGCGACATCTGCTAACTAACTTACTAAGCCCACTGAAAGCAACTTGTGTTGCAAAGAGAAAACGATAGTTTTTCAATCATGTTGATTGTTAACGGTAGCTTGAAGAATGTCAATAAAGTCATATTCGACGCTGTTTTTGATTAGCAGTGACCTTCATAGTCTTTCCAGAAGAAAGACTGTCTAACAGACTAAGGCAACGACCGTTAAAAAATTAAAGCAGCAGTGTAAATGGTTGCTCTATAAGAGCGCGCCACATGTGTGTACGTATACCAACAACTTACAATAGCTGCATACGGATTAGTAAGATCATAAAATGCACCTGTTGGCAACCACATTGTACCGCGAAAGCAGCATTACAACGACGTAACCTTAGGGCATCTATGGTATCGTTTCTTTGGCTGATTTATGCGTATTCCGGTCCACAACTGTAATCAACATTAATCACTACTGTACAGGAATACAGTCAGTGGTCTTTAATATTGTGCACCAATTTGCATCATACTTTCCTGACCCGAATACATGATAACTAACCAACAATGACATCGGATAAACCTGTTCTTTACGACTTTTTCGACAGTAACTCGGCATGGCGCGTTCGCAACGTACTCCACTGGAAGAACATCCCTTTTGACACTGTTTCGATCAATTTAATGAAGGGAGAACAGCGTTCGGCGGAGTTTTTGCAACTGAACCCGATGGGCACGGTGCCGGTGTTGTATATTGATGGATATTACTTGACAGAGTCGATTGCGATTTGTGAGTACCTGGAGGAGACAAGACCCGAGAATCCCGTGTTTCCGGTTGATCCCGTGGATCGGGCGCGGGTTCGACAGTTTGTGGAGATTATCAACTCGTATATGGTGCCGCTACAGAATCCATCAACCGCAAAACGGGTAAATGGGAATCTCGCTGTAACTGCTGTAGATAGCTTGTTATTTCGAATCAATGCTGTTGATCACGATCAAAAGTGTGGTGTTGTCATAACTGTCTACCGCACGGTCCAAACCGATGACGTACTAATGCATTTGGGGTCTTCCAGAACGGACTAGGTACCATGTAATTTATGAATTATTCTTCATTCATTTATGAATTTATTTTTGATTACTAAATTTACATTTTAATATTTTTTGTTTTATTTTATTTACAGATTTTCCTATATTTTTTATTCGCAATTTTAGTTTGCTTATTTCGTTCTTTTCAGGTTTCAGATGATCCCAAAGAACAGGAAGCCTGGTCAACGGAATTCTTCCAAAAAGGTTTTACCGCACTGGAATATTTCCTAGCCAAATTCAGTGGGAAATACTGCATTGGCGATGCTGTGACATTTGCCGATATGTGCCTCGTGGGTTTGGTCTTCCGGACCAAACGGTTCAACCCCGATGAAAAGGCCTTTCCCAATATTTTTCGAATCTACCAGGAAGTGCTCCACCTGGAACCCTTTCGACTGGCACATGCAGCTAATCATAAAGATGCCCCTCCCGAACTAACTTACGGATAATGACGTAATTCTCTTATGCATGTATAAACCGCCAAATTTGTTCAAGATCGGAGTAAAAGCGCTGTTTTGAAAGAGGAAAACATTTTTACAAAAACCGAAAAAAGAAATAATGCCACAAAGATACAATTCACTTTTTATTACAAAAAATATATAGTATGAGTAATAACAATAAAATAAAAAATGTAGTAAGTATAAATAGAAGTATGAGATAATGATATCGGTTAAATTAGAAAAATTACAATAAATAACAAAAAAATAAACCAATTTATTTAATAACCTAACTTTACCTTACATACTTTATAATAAAGCGATTAAACGCTTCTGTACGCGTACTCAAGAATGCTACATAGTAATACCAATTTTAATCCATTCAGTAACAAAACTGCCATTCAACGTAAACAACAAAAACAAAAATCACCAAAACAAATCAACGATATCCGTCGAACTTCCCCGATATCCCAAAAAACATAAGAATCAATAACAACGAAACCCCTTCAGTTACGTACACATTTTCCATGCAACAAAACCCCATAAAATCTCATAAAAACACTCTCTAAGAAATAAAACAACCCAACCATAAAAAACGAGGTAACCCCCAATAAAACATGATAAAACCCCCCTTTACACCTCAAAACCCTCTTCCTCCTCACACTTATGCACCCACCTCCTGATCCCACTCTCCACAACCATCTTCTCAAACAGCTCCTTCCCCTTGCGATACTCCTCGGACAGATTCTTCAACACTGCATAACTCGGGTTCTCCGTTGGGCAGTTATGCCTTAAATCCTTCAAATGCGGTAGAACCTTCTCCGCACTATCCCAGATCGCTAGGTACTCGTTGGCCAAGGAGCGTTTACACAGAAATGAGGCTTGTTTCTCGGTGGTTTGACCTTTGGTACAGTCGATGATCTCGAAGTGATCGTTTCCGGTCGGGTTGGATAACCATACCAGGGAGATGCTGTGTTTGACGGTGATTTGGCGTTTCTCACCGTAGGTACTGTGGAGAAGGACGGGAGGTTGGTATCGAAAGCCACAGTCCTAGAAAAACAACAAGATTGTGGAAGAAAGAAGAACAATCTGTTTTCAAACTCAATATGACAATCAAACAGCTGACTAAGAAAAAAAATTGTAATCATTATTATTAAAAAAATTGATTATTAATTAATATTACTGAAAAATTTATTAGCATTAAATTAAAAAAAATTTATTATTCTTAAATTAAAAAACAATTTATTACAAAATTACTACAAGAACGTCAGTTAGAACAACGGTAAACCTACTTTAACAACAACATGACGATTCCAGATTTGGAAAGATGCCCGTACACGTGATTCACACAAACATGGGAAACGAGAGAACGGAACCATGGAAATAGTCAAAAAACCTAAGTACCACATACTAAACGGCTAAACGTTTCGTTTCAAGCATCTACAGAGGAAACTACGACAGGAAAACCACAAAACCAGCTTTTTAACCTCACCTTCAACTCCTTAACCGTCTCCTCATCCGCCTTCAACCGGCCCCACAACGCCCGCCCCACATGATCCCCATTCCACAGACACCCCACCACGACACTCCCCCAGTACACCGGCCGCACCACCAGTCCCCCCAACCCCCCCTGCACCCCCAGGACGCCGCGGCGCAGCAGCTTATCACTACAGCTCATCACCAGCATCCGCTCCCCACCCAGCACCGCATCCCAGTACTGCCGGCCCGTGTGCCCCTCCGGCACGGTCACCCCGCCCATGCCCGCTTCGATCTTGATCCGCAACTGCCCCCGGCACTGCCGCTGGGGGTGGGAGTCAAAGCCGTTGGCGTGGTCACTGAGGGAGAAGACGCGGGCGTCACCGCACGGCGCGGAGGAGATGTACAGGTGGAAAGTGGCCGAGGGGGTCAGGAGGGCGGCGGAGGGGGGCAGGGTGAGGATCGAGGGGGCGTGGGTCAGGTAGAGGGCGGTCTGGGTGGCGAGGAAGTGTTTTAGGCAGCGGATGGCCAGGATCTCGGCGTGCATGTCTTTCAGGGTTAGGCCCATTAGACTCTACAAAATTTTACACAAATCTTTATTTCCAAAGTTTCGATAACGTATTTGCTAACGATTTTAGCTGAACAAAATTATTAAACCACAAACATGTAAGTAATTAAACGAGAGAAAAAGCACTGCTAAGATCTGCGGCAAACAAATAAAAACAGAGTCGCATAATCATTCGTGCTTATTAATAAATTTATTAATTAATTAATATTTATTTATTTATTTATTTATTTATTTATTATTTATTTATTGCTAACTGGAAAACAATGCTGGATAAAAATAAATATTAAAAATTATCCAAATTAATGTCTAGAAAATGAAAACATGACCGGAAGCTACAATTAACGCTTCCAAATGGCTTTAACATTTTCAACAATGAAACTACAACTGAGCAGATTTCTTCACAAATACGAACACGTTAAAAAAATGCAAGTATTTTTCTTAATTTCTCTGAAAAAAAATTACTTCAAACCATTCTCCCATTCCAGTGTCACCCACCCACCTGTTGCTGAGCATCGATACATTTGGTCCCAGTTGTGACGCAGATACACTGCAGCGTCCCGTCGCTTTCCATCACAATCCCGGCTAACACGGCATACCGTCGATACGCCTCCGGGACACTGTACCGTTCCATCACTTCGTCATATTTACAGTGCACTAACTCGGCAATACGGTTGGCGAACACCGTGTCCCCATCGGCCGGAAGTACGGGTTGGGAAGCGACTTTTCCTAAAAACGGCTCTTTCAAAGGTCGCGGTTGGAGCTGTAGGAGATCAGGCAGGGATTTTGTCGAATTCAGACCTACGCAGAGAAAGCAGAACAAATACGAAATGTTCTGCGAAATTGTTTCAAACTAATCAAATAATAAAAAAAAAACAGAAAACATATTTACAAAAAAATAAAATAATAATAAAAAAATTATTCTGGTTCTTTTACGCTAATTTTAATCACAAATCAAGGTCACTGTTGGGTCACCGTCAGTATGGTACTGAGCTCATAAGCATCTTTGTTTTCAAAAAAAATTCAACGCTCAACATATAGTTTTTCAGTAAACTGCTGTCGCATTTCTTTTTTGAATTTTTCTACGCAATATATTCACGCACGAAAAATCTGGTAATCGATGTTTCCTATCCTAAAATTTTTAAATTATAAAAACAACTTCGCTGCTAAATCTCCATTAAAATTTTCTCAAATTAATTCATCGCATTTCCGATTATGTTACAGTGGAGTCTCCATAATATATACACCTTCCGTTAAGAATTTTCTGTATATAATACGGAAGTGTATATAATTTGG
>JAQGAU010005219.1:0-10525 GCA_034698045.1 Paramacrobiotus richtersi
TGTTGGGCCGTATTATGGAAAATGACATCAATGGCCGGAAAGGACGATTCGTCTTCTCCAACGTACGTTCTCATATATCCAGTATCGTTCCACACGAGAAAACGATGGCGGTGCCCATATGTCGTGCCTGGTTGAAATGGTTTCTGCATTTTTGTTCGAGGAGGAAGTGCGAACATAGGGACCTTTGGTCGGCTTGTGCCGTAATCGGAAACAGAGACAATGTCATCTTGATCGTCATCAAAGTTGTCTTTAACAGAAATGCCTTCTTTATTAGAGTTTTCGTCCAGATCAAACAAACGGGAAGGTGACTTTGGCACATCTTTCGCTTCCGGAGCAGCTTTCTGTACAGCTTTGTTTCCCGCCTCCGATGCTGCGAAGGCACTCTCCACGACTGAAATCCATCCTTGGTCGTCGCAGTAAACAAAGGTAGCCAGCCCCGATTTGGGATTCCAAGATATTTGGCAAACCCGCTTCAGCTTGTTACTTCGAAATGTTTTGACCATTTTTCGAGAATTCACATCATATAATACGACCGAACCGTCGTTGTGGCCGACGGCGATATGCGTTCCACATGGAGAAAAGGCAGCCACTGAGGGTGATGCTTGGCACGACGGGTCGGTTAACGTGCCGACCACTTCCCATTTTTCACGGTTGTACAATTTCACATCTTTTATGGATGGGACTGCAAGGACTGAACCACTTTTTGGTATGAAAGACATACGTCCCAACTGTTTCGCAGCGGCATAATCGTTGCTTTTCGGTAGGCAATTCTCTATTGTTTTCAGACACGCCTTTTCGGCAATATTCCATAGCTTCATCGTACCATCTCCACCTACAAATAGTGCAATATAAAACAAATAAAGTCAAATAATGCAACATAAACCCCGTAAACAATGATGTGCATTTGTTGCTAGCGGGCACTGAACCACTGAAACGGACAGTGATAATACAAAGACGGCAAGTAGACATTTAGCTTCGGTAAGGGAACTTTTCTGTCTCGATACAGTACAAATTCGAGACCCACCCTAAGTTCACATTTTTATAATTTCATTGTATCTATCTGTGCGGACCAAGTTGACATACAAGCACACACATGATAGATTTGTCGTTCTTTCTAGTAAAAAGGACTTTTATTGGGGAGGTACACTCATAGTACTGTAGTTCAAATTCATTTAACAAACATACTCGACGATGCCAAATATTTTCCGACCGGATCAATGGCCACACTCAAAACAGGCGCCGTATGCCCAACAAAGCTCACGCTGCTTTCCACAAGTCCGCTGTCGTCATCGAAATTGACGAGAATTATTTTGAAATCGCCGGCACCAGCGACTACCAGCGTTGCTGAAACAAACAAATATTTGAGAGAAAAAAAAGCAGATCAGTTTACTGTAAAAGACAACAAATATTGCGTTCTGCTTCGCGTCCAAACGGTTATCAGTACCATAGTAATAATATTACTGAAAAACAGTCAGCTCACACTCAAGTAATCACAGCGGACAGAAAAGTCGTACATAATGAGCTACACTAATAAATTTTTACTGAAAACAGAACCAAAAGCATACGCGATTATCAACATATTTTACAACTGAAAAATGTACATCAACGATTGCACTAACTTTGAGGGAGTGATATCGAAGCCAGGCATGTCACGTTAGCAGTGAACTGCATAATTTGCGATTCAAATTCACCGCCTTGCAGCAGGTAGGTATCCACCGTGTTTGCATCCGATCCAATGAAGTATCTTTTGCCCTGTTCAAACCCGAAAGGTTTACTTGCTCTGCAGCCCCAAGAGTTCAATTTTCGTTTTGCCATGGTCTTCGTACGAAAAACACGAACCTTGGAAGTGACGGCGAACCCATGACTCCCTTTATCCAGCGGAAAACTTGTTGGATTTAAATCATCGATTCCTTTGAATATCCTTACATCATCGTCGTGGCCACAAGCAATGATGTCGCTAAGAGAAAAACATACGGAATGGTTTTCGGTAGTAGAAGTACCGTCCTAAACAGGGTCCAGTATAAATATTATCATGGTACAAGCAGCTGTTGCAGTTTAAGTTCCAAGAGAAAAAAACACTCAATCTGAATTAAAAGAAATGCAAAAACAAACTGCATAATTGCAGAAATTCCGAATGGCTCGTTCTGTTTTGTCCACACGTTACGTTGGGAGCAAACTTTAACCACGATTAAAAGGAACTAGTAATAAAGAGGCAATATTCGTAATACACTTACGTGCCAGTGTCATCGAAGCAGGTATCTGCTGGTCCTCCAGACACAGCAAATCTGTCCGTAGGGGGCATAACGGCACCAGATTACTTGAAAATCGCGTAACAATAAGAATTCCTAATGGCAAAATTAAAATTTTCAATGAATACCAAATTTAAATGGAATGAAATTTGCTAGTCACTAGTGCATGGATTAAATGATAAACCACAGAACACTCACACGCGGTCAGAAGCATATCCCGATCCGAACGATTGGCAATCTCCGAACTGTTTTCAACTTTTCGTTCAGCAATAATGTTTTGGCGGTTTAATGTGCTGTACACGTAACTTTCGTAAAAGGCGGCAGAAACCATCCAGACGTGGGGTGGATCCAAAACACTAAACAGTTTCGTTCGATGACTTTTAAATTAGCACAAGTCTCATTAAGAAATAAAGGCCAAAATTATAAGTAAACATAGTTATATTTTATATAATTCATAATTTATCTTTCAGATCGGTCTCAATAACTTGGTGGGAACAACAACATGGCATTAATAGCCATGGCCTCAGAAGCTGTGGGCGGTTGCCAGATCTAACAACCGCGCACATAGTTCTCAATCGTAATCTGGCGCAGCCCTTGCGCAGCTATGTAACCACCGTACCTGTCCGCACGCATGTAGTTTTGCCCTTCCGTTTTGTTGTACGGTAAGTGCAGAATATACGTACAGGATGTACTCGTACCGTGCGTACTCGTACGGTTGACAGTGCTGCGAAGTGCAAGTGCTGTTGTAGGACTTAGAAAAGTCTGCCAGAATTACCAAACGATGTCCAAGCACAGACTTTCGTTTTATCTTCGTTTGAATTTTCATTCGATCTTCGTTTGATCCCTAATTTTTAAATGGGACATTCTCTTTTTCGAGGATTTTCGAGGCAAAATTCTTGAACAGCGTCCTTTTCGCTGGAACTTAGATAAGGTAAGTTTCGGAGTTGCAGACCAGTGACTTTAATCAATTGCAGAAGTTTTGTTCTTTTTGCAGGGAACGAGCGTGCCCGATTTTACTTATTTTAGAACGAAACCACAGGAGGAATCAGTCTGAGAAGTTCTTGAAAGCAGAAGGGGCTTGCCAGAAGCCCCTTCGATTGCTTCGGGCGCATCCCAGGCATCTGGCAAACGCAGCGCAAAGAATTTGAATGATAAATTTATTATATTATTTTTAGCTGTACTCTAGGTTTTGTGCAGCAAAATGCCAAAAAATTAACAGCACCTGAATTAACAGCACTTCTCTAGCAGCTTAATGATAAACAGAACCCGAATTAACAACACCCAAGGTATCTAGCAGTACACTGCCGAAATATTAACAGCATGCTGGACTTCTAGCAAGTCAATGCAAAGATATTAACAGCACCCGAATTAACAGCCGCTGGACTTCCAGCAATTCAATGCAAAAATATTAGCAGCACTAGAATTAACAGCACGTTAGACTTCTAGTAATTCAAGCAAAGATATTGACAGAACCCAAATTAACAGCACCTGGACTACCAGCAATTCAATGCAAAAAAATTAGCAGCACCAGAATTAACAGCACGTTGGACTTCTAACAATTCGATGCGAATATATTAGCAACACCCGAATTAACAGCACTCTGGACTTCTAGGATTCAATGCAGAAATATTAACAGAACTAGAATTAACAGCACGTTGGACTTCTAGCAATTCGATGAAAAGATATTAACAACACCCGAATTAACAGCACTCTGGACTTCTAGGATTCAATGCAGAAATATTAACAGAACTAGAATTAACAGCACGTTGGACTTCTAGCAATTCGATGAAAAGATATTAACAACACCCGAATTAACAGCACTCTGGACATCTAACAATTCAATGCAAAATATTAACATCACCTGAATTAACAGCACCAGTTAGTCTAGCAGTTTAATGATAAACAAATCCCGAATTAACAATATCCAAGGCTTCTAGCAGTACGGTGCCGAAATAATAACAGCACCTGGACTACTAGCAATATAATGCACAGATATTAGCAAAACCCAATTTAACAGCACGCTGGACTTCTAGCAGTTCAATCCAAAAATATTAGCAGAACCCGAATTTACAGCACTTTGGACTTCTAGCAATATAATGCAGATATACAAACAGAACCCGAATCTGCAGCATCCTGGACTGCTAACAATATAGTGCAAACGTATTGTGTTTATTGCTGTACCATAGTATCATACGCGTACAAACACATAGTGCAAACTATTAACAGTACTCAAGCAACAGCACCGTGCGATGTTAATATTTTTAATTGAACATCGGCATACTGCTGCTAATACTGTATTATATTGCCAGAAGTTTAAGGTGCTGTTAGTTTAGTACTGTTGATGAATTTAATTTACCAACTTTTCAAGTACACTTTTATCAGATGAGACATAACCTGAACATCAACTTCGATAATCAGTGTTTTCTTCAGGTTCCTCAAAACGGAAACGGCATTAAAGTGACAGGTTGTCTTTAACACTATGGGCATGATCCGGCTGACGATGTAGTGAACCTGCATAATTTTATCAAAGCTGTTGCGTGATGAAGTTGCAAGGCGCTTCCGTTAATATCCTTGCAGTATATTATTTGGAGTCCAGTATGCTAATACCTCGGGTGCTGTTAATTTTTTTGCGTTAAATTGCTACAAGTCCAGGTGCTGTTGATTCTTGTTTCGTTAATATCCTTGCAGTACATTGTTAGAAGTCCAGAATGCTGATAAGTCGGGTGCTGTTAATTTTTTTGCACTGAATTGCTAGAAGACAAGGGTGCTGTTAATTCGGGTACTGGTAATATTTTTGCATCATATTGTTAGAAGTCCAGGGTGCGGTTGATTCGGGTGTTGTTAATATTTTGCATTGAATTGCTACAAGTCCAGGTGCTGTTGATTCTTATTTCGATAATATCCTAGCAGTACATTGTGATAACCCGGGTGCTGTTAATTTTTTTGCATTGAATTGCTAGAAGACAAGGGTGCTGTTAATTCGGGTACTGGTAATATTTTTCCATCAGTTATTGTTAGAAGTCCAGGGTGTTGTTGATTCAGTTTCTGCTAATATTTCTGCAATGAATTGCCAGAAGACCAGGGTGCTGTTAATTCGGGTGTTGTTAATATTTTGCATTGAATTGCTAGATGTTCACAGTGCTGTTAATTCGGTAGTTGTTGACATTTTTGCACTGAATTGGTACAATTCCACAGTGCTGTTGGTTCGGGTTCTGTCAATGTCTTTGCATTATATTGTTAGAAGTCCGGAGTGCTGTTAATTCTGGTTCTGTTAATATCTTCGCATTGAATTGCTAGAAGTCCAACGTGCTGTTAATTCCGGTGCTGCTAATATTTTTGCATTGAACTGCTAGTAGTCCATGTGCTGTTAATTCTGGTTCTGTTAATATCTTTGCATTGAACTGCTAAAAGTCGAGCGTGCTGTTAATTCTTTTTCTATTAATATCTTCGCATTATGTTGTTAGAAGTCCGGCGTGCTGTTAATTCTGGTTTTGTTAATATTTTCGCATTGAATTGCTAGAAGTTCAGCGTGCTGTTAATTCTAGTGCTGTTAAAATTTTTGAATTATATTGTTAGAAGTCCAGCGTGCTGTTAATATTTCGGCACCGTACTGCTAGAAGCCGTGGATGTTTTTAATTCGGGTCTTGTTAATCATTAAACTGCTAGAGTAACTGATGCTGTTAATTCAGGTGATGTTAATGTTTCCGCATTATGCTGCACAAAGCCTTGAGTACATCTAAAAATAATATAATAAATTTATCAGTCAAATTCTTTGCACTGCGTTTGCCAGTTGCCTTGGATGCGCCTGAAGCAGTCGATCTAGAAGGGGCTTCTGGCAAGCCCCTTCTGCTTTCAAGAACTTCTCAGTCTGATTCCTTCTGTGGTTTCGTTCTAAAATAAGTAAAATCGGGCACGCTCGTTTCCTGCAAAAAGAACAAACCTTCTGCAGTTGAATAAAGTCACTGGTCTGCAACTCCGAAACTTACCTTATCTAAGTTCCAGCGAAAAGGACGCTGTTCAAAAATTTTGCCTCGAAAATCCTCGAAAAAGAGAATGTCCCATTTAAAAATTAGGGATCAAACGAAGATCAAATGAAAATTCAAACGAAGATCAAACGAAAGTCTGTGCTTGGACATCGTTTGGTAATGCTGGCAGACTTTTCTAAGTCCTACAACAGCACTTGCACTTCGCAGCACTGTCAACCGTACGAGTACGCACGGTACGAGTACATCCTGTACGTATATTCTGCACTTACCGTACAACAAAACGGAAGGGCAAAACTACATGCGTGCGGACAGGTGCGGTGGTTACATAGCTGCGCAAGGGCTGCGCCAGATTACGATTGAGAACTATGTACAACCGCGCTGACTTGCATCTGTCAAATGACTCAAATCAAAATGAATTCATTTTCCTGTCGAAAAAACTCAGCTGCGGTTTTCACTTGTCGGATCTAGAAATTCTTGCATCGTGTGGCTCACGTGTTATGTGGTAAAAACACAAAATTTGGGATTTCAACTTTTTGGAACCTTGGTTAGACCGAAACCGAAGTTATTCCGTTGAAATCATTGATATTCCATTATCGGTAAGTTCCCTTTAAGTTTTTAACGTTTGGGTTTTTGGCGTAAAGCAAAATGTTATGAGTTACTTATGATCACGCTTAAGCTCAATAAACACTTTGCACCGTAAACTATGCACTGATGTTGGGCCGGTTTTTAGAGCCAGCATGTCCGAACGGGAGACGGAATCTACAGCGGCGGGTAGCGGAGCCACGTCAGGGACGTCGCGACGCAGCGATGCTTCGTCGATGAAACGGGACGATGCGGCGCTGAGCGATGAGCGCAAGCCCGTTAACTACATCTGCGGCGAGTGTCACCATGAAAGTCCAATCCAGGGACGTGATCCCATCCGCTGTCAGGATTGTGGATACCGTATTATGTACAAGAAGCGAACCAAACGTCTCATTGTGTTTGATGCTCGTTGAACCTTGGCGCACTGAAGGCCTCCGTGTTTTTGCAAAATTTTAGTGGATCTCGCATTTCTTGGGTTTCCATGAAGTACAGTGTAACGTAAGTTTTTCAATGCTGCTTATGTGGAGCATCAAACAGGATATTCAGTTTCTTGTATTACATGTGTTTCATGTGGCTAAAAAGGCAGACGATTTTTGGTCTGCTTGTTATTGGAAGAATGGACTGTTTAGTGAGTGTTTACAAAAACGTCGGATACGCTGGTCTTTAATCGTGACAGAAGCAGATGATGTAATATTATCAGTAATAATAACAATAAACAAATGGGGCACTGGAAGCTTATGCGACAAGGTTTATGTGACAATGTTGCGCGTTTGTTTTCGAGCATTATGCGAATAATACTATAATAGTATGTATTCAAAAATCGGTGAAAATTCTAGTCTGGAGACACAGTGGACAATTCGAGCTTGACAGAGTCAGGCCGGTTCATTGTTCCATCATGCATGAAACATTTTTTCCATCGGCTTATAAGGTGTATTAATCCTGCCTTTAAATTAAAGCATAGTCAATAAACTCATTTTTTTTACCATGGTAGAACATGGAATAGCTATCATGAAATTGGCGTTAACATTTTCATATATAATTCACAATTCCATAGAACAGAATGACTTCAGTTCTATTAAACCTGCGGACTAAATTTAATATGCCTGATAATATTACGATCTAGAGTAAATCGTCATTTCCACGTTCTGAATCTTCACGATGAGCTCAGTCTTTCTACGTAGGCCCACACAGACAAATTTAATAAATTACAACTTGAAAAATGTCATGGATTATATCAGGAACGGCGATGCAATAACCTTCACAAAAGATTTCTCGAAGTTCTCTTCTAATTTAGTATGGACTCGCCCACAGTAACAGCATCCTGCAGACATCTCAAGGATTTATAATAAAAGGGGCAGAAGCAACGGGTGTCCAGTACTGCAAAACAGGAGAGCGCTAGCACTTGGTCAGCAGTTTGACAAAGATGCGAGCTATTTTACCGCAACCATCTGCCATATCATTTACGAATATTATTATGCAATTGTATGCAACTCTATAAATATGCTAAACTGCTTAGCATTATGTGCTAAACTGTTCATTCTGTCGCTTATGAATTATAACGCATACTTCTACAATAACTACAATACGCCATGAAAAGCCTACGTATGCAAGTACATGTACAACTAAAACTGGACTATAGTATTGCAAACCTGATTGGCAGATTTGACGATTGTTACACTGCAAAAAAAGAAATGAGTCCCGGTTTTTTAACCATAGTTCTCACTTCAAAGGTGTACTTACTAGGCTCGAACCTGGGCAACACCGGTGACCTCGCCTGCAGGTTCCCAAGTGAACTGAAGGGCAGAAACTGCTTTCTTCCGGTTGTCGACGTGGGTCACTGCTGCTCGGGCATTGCAAGCGTACTTTGACACACCGGGCATATTCGATAATTTGCCAATAAATCGGCCGGAGTTCTCATCTCGGACTTGAACCAAGAATCCCGCGATTGTCGAGGGGTCCGAAGGACGACCGTTGGAATCGTTCACTGATATCTTCACTATTATTTCAGAACAAAGCTTAGCTACGTCTACCATAATTTCAGACAAATAAACTTTGCAGTACAGTCGCAAAAAAGCTGGATTATGTTTTAATTATTTCAGATTACAAGACTCCGTACGTATTTCTGATCTTAAAGGTTTTTGAGATACATTTACTGAGACGCTATCTGACGAAGTATTTGACTGCCGCTAATAGTAGTTTCGTATTAGAAATATTAATTTATTTATACTTGTTTGATTTAATGAGTTATAATATTTTATTCGTTATTAGTCGGCTAATTAACAGTAGATTTCAATTATACGTATGATCGTACGTATGTACGTACTCGCAGTCGAAGGTCCGATACAGGATTTCGATCGAGTATCAAAACTTGTATATCACTTACATCCAGTGTTTTTTCCCTGGCTCACAATCGGGACCACTGTCACCTTATAGGGCGGCAGAGTGCGCAACGCTGGAGCAGGATGGCGTGGGATCAAATCTGGAATTATCGGCTGAGTAAAAGAAGTTTAATTTATGTATAAGCTATAGTTAATCGGTTACATTTTATAATTAAGATCAGGCTGCGCGGGTAATCGTACCTGACAATACAAGAAATGATATCAAACAAACTTGTGAACGATGAAATGCTAAGGAACTCAATTCGCTGATCAAACAGCGTTAATTTTGGGTTTTATCTCTGTGATTGATAAATAGTTCCCTTGTGACAACCGACCTCTGCATGCTTGCAACGGTGCTCCATTGGGAAATGCTTGACACCCCGCAAAAATTAAGAATAATATCCAAACTGGACGCATTTCCGGTAGGGTCACCATATTGCAGATCAGTCACCGATAAATGGCGTTAATTAATACCGTTCGCCGACACACCTCAAGCCACAAGTAAGACAACGCAGTTTCAGAATAATTATCGCAATCGATTCAAGCAAGCGTAGTCTTTCCAAAAAATTCATAATTCAGGTACGTACGCTTGTTACGGCTGTTGTTATAACGTTGTCCGTTAGGGTTTAATAATCCAAAGATCGTGTTAATTATGACAATTAAGCAACACCAAGTTCGTACACTGCACGGAGCTATACATGTCATATTTGTTTATTACGTATTTAATGTCAATGGCTAGTGGACAGAGCGATCGTGAAGATCAAGAGAACTGTCAACAAACATCGGCTTTTTACAAATTTTAGCACCTAATTCGGTATGCTATATAATTATGTATCTGCCATGAGCTCAGTTACATAAAACAGCGCCCTAGAGTGTTTACGCCGTTATAAATTACCGCATTACTGTTGATTGACAAAATAGTTCTTTTACGCACCCAGTACTTCTGATGGAACGGCACGTGCACAGTACGATTTACAACGACGATAATTATATCTGTCCAATTCGTGAATGCTATTTGATATGTGATTGCAACCCGGTTACCAGCAACTAATCTCTCGCTTTTGCGGAACAAGAAATAAAAATAAAATATCTAAACTTTCGCTTTAGCACATTATGGACGAAATACCGTCTAGCAAACGGAAGAAACTCAAACTCTATATAAAACAGTACAAATTGTCAGGCAGCTGCTACGGTCACAGATGTCGGAAGGCTTTCATGACGGGGTTCCATTGGGCATGGTTGTCGCAGCCGGCGTAGCATTAGTTTTACCAGCCGACCAAAAGCATTCCGGATTCACAGTCCAAGATCGAGAACCGTCCTCATAGACTTC
>JAQGAU010005220.1:0-10524 GCA_034698045.1 Paramacrobiotus richtersi
TTTCGCTCTTTCGATAGACAATAATCTCGCTGAATCCGTAGACGTGCCCAAGCAGAAAAAGGCCCATACGGATGCCGGTGCATTTATCGTTGAGTTACGCCTATTTTGCGCTGTAGCCAACCCTCGACGCTTGTTGCACGGCAGAAGAAAATCTGCTCTTGCTTATAGTCGGCAGCATTTTAGTGCCCCGGAAACCATACGGAATGTGTACGAATGTGTACTAATTCACAGCGAAAAGCTTTACGGATCTGTGTAAATGGTAATTTATTACCTATCCACATTACTGGCTTTCTTGACATTTTTCTTACAGTTAAAAAAATAATATATTCCCACTGGAAAGTATTGTTTTCAGAACCGTCAACCAAAAAGTTACGTATACAGAAAAAACTAAGTGAAATCAGAACCAAATAATACACAGCGATCAAAACAACTGTGATAATACCGCTGTATTCAACAGTACCATGCAAAGCAAAATAATTAGTGCAGGTATGACATTACAACAGATTCCTCATTCCGCGATGTATAATGGTAACTGCAATGGAGACAGGTATCCTTGGATTTTGTACCGTTATATTCAACACCTGCATGTATATAAATCAGTTGATAATAGCAAAGGTAATCTTACCAACGATTTCGATTTTTTACGATATGATCACCAAGCTGTACGGAGCTGTACGCATATATTTTGGTTTGAGGACCGACACGATCACGGTTCACTCAGTTATCACAATAATTAAGTATGTACATGCAATGATGCAAAGCACAGTATTCTTACTTGTATAAATATACAGAAAACCCCAAGATTCAGCAAAATACTAAGTTTACAATTGCTGTTAAGCTAATAATAGGCAGGCTTTAGAAAAATGAATATTTATAAAGCTGGGACTTTAAGAGCGTCTGTGAGCTGTGCAAATCGTTCGTGGTGACCCTCTCAATGAAGAGTGCAACATTTTAATTAGGAAAACGCTCCAAAGTTCGTTGCTTGTAATTGTTGTTGGTTTGTTAGTATTTATTTAAGTGCGATCGGCGAGAATTCGCGTTGACATTTCTACAATTGGTAACCACAACGAGCGCAATCCAACAGTTACAATTGACGAATGTTCGTGTAACAAATTGTTTACTTATTGTTCATGGAGTACAATTAACAGCTCTAGATGTTGATGGAAAGCCAGTGAAAGAAACGGCGTCGATATGCAGCTGTCAAGTTGAAACCATGGACTTGTAAACTTGTCTCGAATTATTTTTTTATCGAAATATACATCTGTAGTGCTTTGAACTGCAGTTGTTTTCGTGCCCATACCACAAATTTCCAGTTTATCAATCTAGATCCTAACATGTACCGAACGAGCTCAGAATTAATCATAGATATATAGTAGTCTTTTAACCTGTAAGAAGATGACCACCATCACATTTGCCGTCACTCTCTGATTCTTTGTTTTCGTGCGTCAGAAACGAAATCCGCTGAAAAATGCCGAAAATTGCACGGTAGAAAGAAGTTTTAATTGGAAAGGGCGGAGGTGTACGGACCCATAACTTTCACGTTGACATCGAAATTTTAGGCTTTCAATTACGTGGGTCTTTTCGATGCCATTTCATATCTTTTGTGAGACAAAATAAATATAACTGACGTTCTGCAAGTGCAATATACACGCAGCTAGAGCGCATAATATAGCCATGGTGTTTTAAGAACCGTACGGCATTCGCATCAGTTTTTTAACGCAATATAAAGCACGCTTTCCGAAGATGTACTGGGGATTTTTAAAATGTTTGATTGTGAGCTTGATAGTTTGCCAAGCAATCCAAATTCGTAATAAACATGTTTAAAATCCGCTGTACACGCAATTATAATTAACCGTATATTTATTTCGCTCCGTGCATAGCCAGAGAAAAGTAATATACATAAATACTGTAATCTCATTGTTCCGTGCATCACATTATTAATACCACGGTATAATATTATATTTATTCTGAGCTATGTACTGTATTGCTAAATGAGCATTTTTCTGGGGAATAGATTTTAAGTAGCGTCGGATGTGAAATCATGAGGCTGCTTTTGCAAACAGCAATAATAATGTGACGCGAAATTTATTGGCTAAACCTGCCACCTTTACGACACAATTAAGTTTTTATTATATCAGATGTTGCCGGCTCATAACTGCCTGCCATTACCATACCGCGTATTGAGGCTTCTGCGGAAAAACTGTGCCGCACTCCCAAGAAAGCTGCTTTGTGGCTAAATAATAGTGCGAGCAAAGTAATTTATATGTCGAAAAACATGGTAGTAAAACAACTACTTCTGAGTCTGGGCTTTGAACTTCTGAGTCTGGAAATGAATCTTCATCATAAATTAAAGGACATGGCGGGGATAACGAATACTAGCCACGAGTCAGATTCTTCAAACTTGTACGTGAGTGGAACTAACAATCCCAAATTAATAGTACCAGTATTTCGCACTTTTGATTAGCCTAGTGGTAATACGTATATTGCTTGAAGAGTGCTGTTGTAATGTGGGTTCGATTCCGACTCGTCTAAATTCCTATCAATTCCTATTCTGAAAATCAACAAAAAAATATAAAATTAAAATCTAAAGATCAAACATTTCCAATAGCCAGTTAGCACGACTTTGCCCTGTCGTAAGTCCCTTATCGAAGAGTCTGGGTATCGTGGTGCGATAATAATAATTATAAAAATAATAATAATAAGGCACCAAGCACTTACAGCATTACTTGATCGAACTATGTTATTTCTCCAGCACTGCTACTGCACTACGTATAGTACGGTTCCCATTGAAGTTTCGCCTTTGCCGCCCAAACTATAGTAAGTAAAATTGTTATGTTCGCTTGATACCTTGCATGTACTCATACTCCATAGATCTATCAGTTGCCAAAATACAGGATGTTCAGCATGATCTTCAAGGGGCAAATGTACTTCCGCTCCATCTGCCACCACCCCTGCAGATGGCGCCTAGGTGAGGCGAACTTCAATTTACGCCGGTCAGTGTTTATGAATCTTGACCAGAGACATCGGTCATCAACCAGCTGCAGTGGCAATTTCCCCAAACATACTAGTACTGTAACGTTTTTTCTTAGCATGGCCAACTGGTCTCAAGATCTGCAGGATTTTGTGATTTTTTTCTACGTTTGCATACTGTACCTGTCAGAAAAATGGCTGGCCATGTCTTTCTGCTGAAGCGTCACCTTTGGCAGCTCTTCCTCGTGGACATGTCCTGCATTGCGCCTGTGTTGCCCAGTGGCAGAAGGTTATAGGAAACCAACATTTCCTCATGACTGATGAGCATTGTTCGCGGTTATTTAGGACACTGCCCGGATTGTGAAACCGTTTGCGCCGAGGAGGGTATGGTTCCGTTGTATCCGCAAATGAAAACTGTCAAGGAAAGCGATAAGAACCAGAAGGAGAAATTCAGATCGGACTATAGACAAGTGCAACAGATGAGAAAGATCAAGAAGCAGAACCTACGTACAGATCAAGGATTTGCAAGCTGAACTCGCTATGCAGAAGAAAAATATGCGCAATTCAAGCTGGCTGTAAAGCCGTTCGCAAGTAATTAGCATCGCGAAAAATGAACGAGTAAAAACCTGCAGCTTGGTTTTATTTTTCTCTGGGAATTCGTCGTACGGTATGTGTTTCCAGGTTGCTGGAAGCTGCGCTGGAGGACCTGCAGACCAGTCATGAAAGCCGTGATTCAGATGGAGTCGGTGCAGAAGAATTTCCAAGTGGTCGCAAAGTGCCTGGCGTACTGCCGATGATCAGCGGACATGGACGGATGTGACCTTAAATCCTCTACTTTCAGGCTCTACTTTCAGGCAAGATGGCAGTACTTAATATGAATATTTTATGGTTTATGCTGTCTTCCATAAAGTTTAGCGCCGGTGCAGATACAGTTTGATTAGCTTTTTATGCGCCAGACGTTTATGGTTTTTTGAAAGCATAGTTTGAACGGTATCATAAAGGGTTTTTTCAAACCGTCATTTTGAATTTTGTGACCACAAAGTCTAATTAATGCGTTGGAAATGACGATGATATGTGTTTCCCTTACTATTTCTTTTATGTAAGCTTCGAGTTGATGTGATCAGTAAAAGCACAGTTTTGTGCAGGTGCTTATGAGCCAGCTGATCGTTCTCGTCTGGACTGCAGAATTTGGTGGTTGAAGAGTGACAGTATCACAGCTAACGTAAGAACCATAAATTCTTCAGCTTTTTTTCCAGTTTGGTATCATGTTCGATCGAATAAAAATAAACAGAACAGACATACGAATTTTTACACCAAAACACTGTCGCGATATCTTTTAACCTGTACAAGAAATAACACAAAATATGTACTTCTAGCCAAAATGCGCATAAGATGCAGGACTGTTCAAACCAGTCAACTCGCTATCGACGTTCGGTTCTAGCACAGAACGTATGGTAGTATACTCTCTGTGGTTCCAGACTGTGCCATCCCCGGATGCCGATTACCCGTTCTCGAAGACTGTAAATCAAAATATCATCTTTCGCGGTGCAGTTGTTTTTGATCAGATACAGATTCTATCGGTATAAAATGAAGTGCTGCCAGTCGGGAAGAGCCGTGCTTATCGGGCCGGTGGGTTCGGAAACGGTGTCATTACCGATATCAAAGTGATACCATGTTGTTTCGGCACTGTCGAATGCAGGGTCAAAGCGATAGAAATCACAAGCGCGAGCGTTCTTTTCTGTAAGGCACCCGGTATTTCGCGCTGTATCCAATGCAAACATGTTCGTTATTTCGTTTTCGAAAAAAATGTCATGTTCATTTGCGAGCAGCGAAAATTCTAGCCACAGGGATACTGAGATATGGTCAGGATGATCATTAATTTTAGGGCCTCTACACAAACGATTCTTTCGGCCCCAAACGAATCGAGCGGAAGCCGGCGCATAATGTGACCGAAACAAGGGGAAATGGAACACATGGTTGTTTTTCGTGTTGTTAATTGCAGATTCGCTTGATGCAGACTCTTTTTATTATCAAGCTAATAAATTATTAGAAAGTTGTTAAATAATATCAGAGAGAATTACGCACGCAGTACAATCGGCGGAGCGAGGTGAATAGCGAATGACCAACTAGCTGTTTTGTAATGAAAGTCGCAGCCCAGTTTCCGAATAAAAGTCGTCTTGACGAACCCTCGAAAAGGTGCATGTAAAAACGCATGAGATGCGCTTTCGGTCATTTCATAAAAAGGATGTTTAAAAAAACGGAGCATTGTTGGGGGTACATGCTATGACTTTCCGAAAAAAATTATCCGTATAATTTATTAGTCTGACTGCCTGGCAGCTGTTATTCAGTTTTCTGTGCGCGGTATACGCACCAAAATCGACAAGAATTATTAACATACAGACCAATGTTGTATTCGAAATCTGTGATATAAACTGACACATAAATACTGGCTTACGGAACAATCGCAGGTAATTACGTCCACAAACAAAACAAAATTATTCAAACGGTACTTCAATAATCGGAATACTCGCTGTGATAGGCTTTTGTGTAAAGACCAGTCTTGAATACCATTCCCGGGTTGTGCACTTTTACAACTTCTTGGTTATCCTCTATCTCATTACTCTCCAGGTTTTGCGAGGAAACAGCAGCGGCAGGGTCTGCAGTAATAGTAAATGATTAATAGTACTACTAGTGATCGATGCTATCGATAGTGTGCCCGGAGCTCGAAAAGGTAACCGCCACCCAGGCGGGCAATGTCTATGGCCTGTCGGATGTTGCATCACGCGTTTCGGGGCAGAAATTTTTGAAAACGTTCAGCGCATAAGAATAGCCCGTCGCTTCGCTCCGGGCAAACAATACCAGAATATACAGAAAATTAAAGATAACATTAAAGTATGCTACATTTACAGTGTGTGGACTGATGTTCCCATATAATATACCAAATTCAAACTACGCAGATAGAATTTCATAGTCATGTATTATATACCTTTGAGGTCACCATGGTCAGAAGCTGACTGTGAGCTACTGGCCGTAGATCTAGAGCTGTCGTTTTTATTAGCTTTGGCTGAGTCGACGTCCTGGACGAAATTGTCGATTTCGTTGCTATCCTGAACAACTGTTTCCGTTCTGGATGCAGCTGATTCTGGAATACGGATCGATCAACATGAAGGGCTAATTGTAAGTTTGTAACAAGGCTTAAACAGGCTAATATATTAGAAATTTCCTTTGTACTTATGTACATATTCTTTCCAGCCAGTTTTGGCTAATGTAACTATGTAAGTAGTCATGCTATGTAAATTGTAATAAGAAATTTTGGTAACTTGCCTTGATTGCCGGCGCTTCCTCTGAAAGGTTCCATGATCCGGAAAAGGTACTGAAACTTGGCTCAATATTAATTAAACTCCGGCCGAAAGATTAGTACGCACTAGTCCCCACACTAGCAGCCAGGAAAGGGATTTCCAAATTCCCCTAAAGATTACCTAGAAAAGAAACACTGATCTTTCCGATAAGTGGTCGGTGAAATTAAGGTGAATTTAAATCCACAGAAATTGATACTGGGGAGATATCTACAGTACATGGTCGACTTGTGAAAAGTATCCGTCGTTATATATTAATATTGTATATATGCGTAGGGCACTGGAACCTTACTCACTGTTTGAACAGTTGTGTATTTTTACGTACAGCGTAGCTTTTACATGATTTTGTTCAGGTATAGTCAGTCATTATCAAAATAAAAGTCAGCATATTTTGTTACTCATACACTTTAGTACAGGTGATATGGAGACGAAAAGGACTAGTACATCTACTGTATGCGACCGCGGTAACATAAGTACATGAGTATCTCCCCATGTTTTTCGCTCACATGAGGTGGTAATACCAAAGCGTATAGATAAATACTTACTTTGGCAGATTATGACAAAAGAAGGTCGAAAGCGATAATTCTTTAGGCGGCAAGGCTACCATGAGAAATCTTAAACACTAATCTGACTGATAAATCCAAAATTTTGCAAGTGTAAAAAACTTACACGCTTTTGCACGGAAGAGAAAGGAAACAGGGTCGACCAGCGAGCCGTCAGTCAGCTACAGCAACAGCCACGTCCGGAACCTATATCGTGCCAAAGTTTGGTATATCAATGCGTTCATTCATTTCTCAAGTGCTTTTTTGAACTTAATAATTGTAAAATCTCGGTAGGTACGTTTCGCTTCTATTTTCTTAAGAAAATATGAGTCACCGGTAAACTTGTAAGAACACTTCTGCTCACATACAGATATGTAACGTATGAATAATGATCAGGAAAAACGTACGTACTCGTATGAAGAATTATACCCATTGTAGAATTTCGTTATGATTTGTTGTATGGGACTATTGATTACAGTACACATCGGACAGTAATTATAGGCCCCGAAATTATTAATTCTTGTTTTATGGCCTTGGGGATATAACCCCGACGCACAAATGTCTATGTTGTTGGTCGCTGGTGTGCAGGAAACCGGCTAGGTTGGTCCGGAGAAACTGAACGGAGCCCGAGTACAGTACTTACAGCCAAATAGTAAATCATCCAAATTTTACGATTCCCCCGAGATCAAAAAATGACATTTGCTTTTTATTTATTATTCTAAGGATACTTGCTAAAATCTATGAAATTAGGCGTATTATATATGGTGACTGGTGATCAACATTAGCACAACGTTAACAAGCTGTCGGCTGGAGCGGCCGCCCGCGGACCGCGCAGCTATGCAGCTGGTGCTGCATATTAGGTTCAGTAATATTTTTTTGTCCCAAATTTGGTACCACTCGACTCAGCTCGTCGAGTTCTATCGAATGGTGCAACATTCGGTCTTATTACTATCTTTACCCCACCCCCCCTTCTCGAGCTTAAATATTACTGAACTAACTAACTAATAACTAACATATGCATATGTGACATGTCTGTTATCCCAGAGATGAAATTAAGTTATATTAATGACACGAAGATTGAAGCTTCTCTCTGCTATTCGATTAACGACTAAAAGCGCTTTGAAAAGTAAAGCGCCATAAAAAGGCCTTCAGTTAATGTTCACAGAACTAGCCTTAACTGCGGTAACCGGAAATGCGACAGTCTAAGGACGGCGTATAGGGAGACTGAGTCGGCAGTAACCCTAGCGATCAGGTGGCCTACAAATTATTAGACAAATGGGTAACAAAAACGTACATGCAGGATAACGAAAACGCCTTAACCACAAGCAATTAGGTTCGGACGTAAGGCGCACTAAAACATACTAACTTTAAAAAGTTTCGTACAGCCACAAACGAAAACGTTATGGCCTTACACAATTTCGTTTAATGCAAGAGTACAAATGTGCTTCCTCTGTGTACAAATGTTTAAAACTTTTATAAAAGTTTAGTTTTGACTAACAATAAGCACGTGTCTGCAAATTAACGTTGCACGAAATTACGAACCTCAGTTACTTCACATACGGTAAAAGACTATCGTATTATAAAGTACCTCACAATTGTGGAAGAATTTTCGTGATAACGAACGTCTCGAATTCGTGTGCTAGATGCATTTTTGTTTACTATTGTATTACTGTTTTCATCTAATCTAACTTTCAGTTTTCTTCGATTTAGAAATAACGAAAGTATTTCGTTTTCACGAAACGTTTTGCTGGATGACTAACAAGCAAGTAACAGAGGCGCATATTTTGAATTACGAAGTATTTTCCGTCGAACTCGAGACTGCACCTACGTACGCTATCGGGCAGTCGTTCGCCGTCAACCCCTTCGAGTGACACTTACGCAAAAGAGTTCTGCTAGATTGTAAAACGTTGGAAAGTACTATTAAATTTTAGTATTTAGCAGTTCCGTTTTTTTCGACGACGGCTGTCACTCTACGGTTTGCCTCGAAGTATTTTCTGAAACAATAGAACTTCTTGTTTGCTTCGCACATGCAGTCTGCGTTCAGAGAAAATTCTGGAATGGAGACCTGTGTCGCACTGGCCCGCTAGCTCGGTAATCACCCCGATCCTAATTTATCACTGCGACTCTGCGAGCGCCAGCTGGAGTTCTCAGCGATCGGACGACATGCATCTCCATCCTTCAACAACTTTCACTCTGACAGGATCCTCTATAGTAAACAACGAGCCCGTTCCTAGTAGTTCCACTACGAGTACGATGGCTTCGCCTACAAATGCGGGGACTCTACCTGTCTACACGTCTAGTGTGGTGCATCATCTCCCGCAGCCACCACAACTGCAAGGACCGCAACCGCTGCAGTATCTTTTCCCTGCTCCAGGTGAGTAGAACAATCATAGCATCACGTTTGCATCCTTGGCCATTAGTACTATACCTTTGACAGTCAAATAAGCATGCAGTTAAAGTAACTGTAACTTCTATCTAATCAAGAAGCATTTTAATTTCCTTATTTCAAAGACAAGTTGTTTTCCGCAGGTCTCAACATGTTCTCAATCCAGCCCTATTCTTATCCATATTCCGGCCATCAGCCAGGCTCGACCCTGGCGGTGGTGAGCACTGTAGCTGGTTCACCGTATGTCAACATTCTGGGGCAAGTGATGGAAGTTGCACCTAATGGGATGAATGCTGCCCCGAGGAGCTCAGTAACGTTTCCCCCTCTCTTACCGCGCGCAGCGGATAACCACGGTAAGTCCGCTTGATCAAGAAAGTGCAAACACTCACTTTAAACGTGCATTCATGACGAACGTGTTGTATTTACTTGGTATAAGTTTTTTCGTACAGTTAAGCGAAAAGGCAAGAAGTTGAGTATTCTGGAAATTTTTAGCTGTGAATTTGTTTTTATGTACCATTAGGAGCGAATTTTTTTAGTTTCTGCTTCCAACGTAAGTTCGGTTATTCCTTATTCTTTAAAATGTGTTTGTGTGGGTCTAGACGCGCGACGAGACACTTTGGGAAAAGTGATTACGCTCTGGTTAACAGAATCAGTTATAGTTTTGCAGAAGACATTTGTGTTGTTAAATTCGGAAGAAGCAGGCAGTATCAGCTGAATTTTGCGATTGAGGAAATATTATTAAGCTACGGAAGGAAAACGATTTGTAATAAAGTAACAGTAAGCTAAAAAAAGTGGTATTGTCATCTGATTTTATCTCTGCAAACCCGTATGTGATTTAGGTAATTTACCGTTGTAGTTGCTCTTGTAATTTCAGATCTGCAGAATACTGTACAGATGTCCCATGCACCGCTGGATCCAGCCATCAGAGTAGCGCCTCTTTCTCCAGAAAGCCCGGATAGACTGGTCCAGATTTCTGGGACTCTCGGTCCTCAACGTATTGTGCCAGGTACCATGCGTATTCGAATATGAAGTTATTACTCGTCTCTTATCGGTGATAACTTATGTCATTTCCTTACTTTTCTGTAGCTGAGCGAGTCACAGTTTCAGTGCGGTTTCGGCTGCGATTAGTTATATTTGCCGTTTAGTAATTGTTCAGCCAGATTAGTACTTTCCAAGTTGTGCAACGGACATGGATCCACTTTTAAGTAGTTGAGTAGTTCTGCGCGTTTTGGTGCTGAGGCACTAAATCACGCAAACTATGGGCCACAGC
>JAQGAU010005221.1:0-10524 GCA_034698045.1 Paramacrobiotus richtersi
CCTGTTCGTGGTCTTCTCTTTGCTCATACGGTTCTCCAGCTTCTTCTCCACCAGCTGCAGCGACATTTTCGTATTAGATACCCGAAACAAGATCCACAAAATCAATGGAAAACTCAATCTTCGCAACCAGGAACAACGCTTTCGGAATGCAATCGATAAAAACGCGCTTTTCTCCAGGAACGACGTCAAGGAAAATCACAAAACTGGATCAATAATAATTCTGATCACGCAACATTTATTATGCTGGGAAACGGTTGCAGCAAGTAGCGTTAAATATGGAGAGCTTTACGTGGAGCTGCAGTTATGATCAATAAAACGCGCGCGGACGTCATCGCCTGTTTTGAGTGTTTTCGCTCCAAAACGGTGCAAACGCGTTGTGTGTCAAGTTCAACCCGCCCACATCATTACCAGCCCATGCGGCCGACCAATCAGAATGGCTGATGCAACCGGATATCGATTTGCACCATGCGTGCGTCACGTAAAAGCGCCTCATACGGAACATTTCCTGTATCGTTGTTTACCTAAGGCACCGTAACAGATTGACAGTGCACATACGCCACATTTTAACGTTTCGAATTGTAGCAAATCTGGTTGGATTCTGTCCCGTTGGTCATGCGTGTCGTCGATCGAACAGCATGCTTCTCGAGTGCGCCGTATTTATTCGCAGCAGAGACCTGCAATTTCCCGCTTTTTACGGGAAAAGATTTTGTACAGTTTTCGCCACGTTTTTCATGTTTTTCAAAGTCTAATTTTATCCGGAGACAACCAGTTGAATAAATTTGTATCGAAACTAACGTAGCGAATGCATGGGAAAACTGCAACAATACCGTCTGCCCAGTTCACAAGAAACCACAGTATTTTTTGTTTCCTTCTTTTGTCCTCCAAGTGGTGCAGCATTGCAATCTCAAATGTCCATGGCATTTCTTGCTAGGCTGCATTGATGTACAATTCTATGGAGATAGTTTGTCGAGAAACGGTTGGTTACGTTTCTTTGGACAACTGAAGAAAATGCTCATTGATTGACAAGCAGAAACCGGTCGCGCCCGGTTATGGCTTTATTTGCTTGTACAGGTCGAATTGTTTGCTGATACGCCATGCACCGTCTCCCTCGGCATAACGGCCAAGCAGTTTATCTTTATTAGCAATAATAACCTGAAATAATACGCGCTCCACAGGTGCTTTACCCTGTGCAAGGTCAGGATATGCAAACTGCGAGCGAAAGACAATTCCAGTTCCACGGACTGGCGATTCCACTAGCGGAAAATACAATTAATTTAAATTTAATAGAAATTAAAATAAGGCAATATAAAAAACAATTTAAATTGCAATGGCAATAGTGTAATTAAATAAAATCAAAATTCAGGTGATTTTAAACGGAAAATCAAAAAATAATTAAAACGAATTTAACGTAGTATGGTTTGTTCAAAAAAGGTACAATTAAAAAAGTAAAAGAAAAAAAAATTCAATATCATATGGGTGCTTGGTTCTGGATAATTTCTACTTTTCTTTCTTCTTTCTTGTGGGCTCCTAGCAATAAATAGTACTGGTTTTTCGGACTTTCACAGAAAGGCGATATTTCTTCTGTAGCTGCAGTTGTGTTATTTTTGTGTTATTATGGCAGAATTGTTTGTAGTGGTTTTCTAGCTGTTAGGTTACATAGTCGTATTCAATTAAATTATACTATTTGCGTACTTCCTTTCACACGGCAGAAGCTATCAGAACATTGGAAACGAAGCAGAACAGGTAATTCTCTTCCCGATCCTATTGCACATATCTGAAAAAAATTCTGTACATATTTTTCAAATCCTTTTCTCAAACTGAAATATTACTTAAATTCTCGATCATTACTTCATCTCGTTTGGCAACTCGACAAAGTGAACGTTTGCTGGGCGGGATTCCCTTAATTACAAAGCTCGAACTGCCATTTCTAAATGGAAACCATTTCCATTGGAATTCCCATCCCTCAGTTTTTTTGAAATGGCTTTTTTTGTCCAATTACCACCGGTCAAACGGTTCAATTATGCCGGTGTAAAATTAAATGATTGGCAAAACTCGCCAGGGTAAAAAAAGCGCTATCCAAATGGCTTTATGGTTGCAAGCTGTCGACGGGCGCAATGAACTCCGGTACACCGTGATTCCGGTAGATTGAAATACCGCAATCAACTGCCGTACGTGCCGATGATCATGCGAGCCGATTCATAACGCCATCTTGCACAGTTTGACAACCTGCGCTACCAGTGTGTGCCAACATTCACCGTGGATACTTTTCTATTTGCCGTCTTGAGAGTCTTTCAACGCTTTTCGCTACTTTTTCCTTTCAAGCGATCTCGGGATCTCTGATCTCACATTTCTGTCGGTAAGCAATACTTAATTATCCGAAAGATTGTGTTTCAAGATTTCAAAGAATTGCTAATCTATTAGCATTTTATAGTTTCAATACTGGCTACTGTTTTAAGTTTTTTAAAAGCTGTTTTTGGTTCAAATTAATGTGCGAAACGTAATTCGTTCGTTTTCTGCGCTTTCCAAGTCTTTTCGCGAAATATCGTGTTACTTTTGTCTACGTATCTCATTATTTCCCTCCTGTGCTGGCTGCAGCTGCGAGTTGCACACGCATTAAAAACGCTGGACGAATCAATTCTGTCCATAAAAATGTTTGATTCGCAGTTTGAAACAGCATAAAACTGATAAGCTCTTCAGCATGATGAGTAACGCAATTTCTTCCGTTTTTCCAGACTGCACCGTTATTCACGAGCTTCCACACGGCATCTTATCAGGCAACTTGATATCCATCCATTCCACCATGCTAATTACAGTCAACCTTAACCACCCGATTACCGGTCTCGCCACTTGACTCGTATATGCACGGTGACCACACCGCTGTTTGCACAGGCCTATCAAGCAGCTTCAAGTGTACACCAACCATTTATCTGTGTATCAGCTGTTCATGGAGATTACGACTTGAACAATTTTACAACCAACTTCAATCGTTTAATTGCTGAGATGGAGAGATTTCATGCAGCCGCTTAAGGAATTCCGTCGACGCCTGCAATTCCCTAGACGTAGTTGCGAAATAGACGAACAAGTGGCCACTTGGTACATTGGCAACCTGAAGCTGCTGTGTCGTCAGTTTTTGGCATAATCGTTATCGTTTCACCGGGTTTATGCGGCAGATATCGGGTTTGCAGTGAATTTTGTTCGGATTATTGCTTATTCGAGGATTTAACGTTCTGGAACTAACTGATCATTCAACAACTGCGGAAAACTGATCATCGGTGGAATAACGACCTCCGCCATTTAATTTTGTAGTGTAATTCTTGGATTTAACTAACGTTTCCTTGGAGAGTTGGTGCTGCATTAAATTGACCAATCCCGGCGGTGAATATTGGAGACAAGAAACATCCCGCATTTCTGATGTAATCGGTCAAGTATCATGTTCCTTATCCGGCTTTAAACGATGATTACCAAGTTGACCGATCAGCTGACCACAATGCCCAACAAAGGAGCTTTTAAGGTACTTTGCTAATTTGCGCTTTTTGTCAGTATCTCGCAACAGAATAGATTACTGATAAGAAACGCATGGCAGACGCTCTTATCAGTAGGTGAATGCGGGGCACATGCGAGAAGTGTAGCTGTTGTATTGACGCGTGTGCATGTTGAATCGCAACTGTATCATTTTACTATTCTGTTGGATCTCGTTTCACGGAGCGTGGCAATATATTTTTTTTTAAATGTGTATTCCGCCGGGATTTATGTTTATCGCCCGCTCATCCAGATAAGCGTTCGAATGCGCGGTTTATCAGGCCTTAGCAAAGCCGGAGATTTCTGTTGGTTATAAGTACACTTTGTGTGGATGCATTTCGAGTATTCTCCAACACCACAGAGCGAACTACAGACTTCAGACTTCTGTATTTACAAACGCTAGTGCTTCCTGAGCGGGTGATCATCCGACGCTAGTTATAAGAATCTACAGACAATTTGGTGCTTTCTTAAGCTATACTGCTAGTTTTGCACAGGGGAAGTAAGCAGCAGAACTAGCCGTTTATGACCAGTACTCGAATTCTCGACATCAACCATCAGCGACCGTTGTAACTGCTAATGTGATTGACGAACCACAGGGCTAATGTCTCCCGATAACGACTGGACGATGCGGCGTCTGCGCAGCCGACTCCTGTACGAATTCCGCCGTCTACCGACCCCGATCCTGGTCATCGGGGTGGTGATTCTGCTCAGTCCCTTTGCTGTGCTGCACTACGCCAGCAAGGCCAACCAGGAGACCCCCGAGAACCATCTCCCGTTGAATGATCCGGGCGATAACTCCGTCGATGGGCGAATTGGCTACAATGAAAAAGGCGTGATCTCGGGGGTGGGGCATTGGTTAAAGGAGTCGGTGTGGGAGTTGTCGCCGGTACTGCGCGCCCCGACCATTGTGCACGAGGGGGAAGCGCGGAGGGTCGAGTGCCCGGCGGTGGAAAGGAACCCGAATCGGGTGGATTATGATCTGAAGAATCTGACGTTGACGTTGACGGATCTGCAGACCGATGGGGATTTTGGCATTTGGGATGATAAGATGGAAGTCAAGTATCAAGATAAGCTGGTAAGACCTAATGGAACGCTAACACTCTCCCTTGTACGCTATCATTTTTACATTTTAGCGAACGTTTTCTTTCGAATTTTGCACCTGTTGCACAATTCTTATCGGAACATTAGTACAGCTTCGGTTCCGCAGTTAAATATTTATTTACAGCCTTTTATTACGTTTTAGCAGAGACGTCGTAAGGACATTTGTTCTTAAGAATTTAATGCACTTGAAGCAGCTTCACGAAGCTTCCAGACTAAGGTGTCCGTTCGTGTTTAATATTCTCAACAAAGCTAGTTGTTATTATCTTCGACTGCAGCTTGAGGTTTCTTAACGACCAATATCTTCCACACAATTTTTTGCTGCTTGCCCGATTTTGTTGAGTAGCATGCATGCTATTATTTTTGTAATATATTTAGTTGGGGTTCTTTATGGCCCTTCTGTATTTTTTTTACAGTGAGGTATCGTCTCCTGTGTGCTTGGATCAGCTTATTTTCGCCTGTTTAATTGTTTTGTTTCAACTGGGCCGTGATCAGTTTCTTTCAGTGCGGTCAGCTTGGTACCTAGACTACTGATTTACTTAGCGGAATATAACTGATTAGGATGGCCGATCTCTCAAATAGCTCTTAACGCGATTTGTTTTTTTGTTGTAGAAAAGCGGTAACCTGTCCAAAGACCCGCTGCTCGTTTACATCGTTCCATTCAGCCATGCCGATCCCGGATGGCTAAACACAGGTACCGCTCGGTCATACTCACAAATAAACATAAATAGCGCTTACCGCTTTCAATCGTCTGTTTTATTATTCTCCCATATCGCACTCTACTGTCACTTTGTTATGCTTGACCGGTTTGTCGATTGCAGTGGAAGAGTACTACGAGACATCGATAAAACACGCTCTGAACAATATGCTCAAGTTCCTGCAGGAGCACAAAGATATGACGTTCATCTGGGTGGAGACGTCGTATTTTAAGATATGGTGGCAGACGTTGACTGAGGCAGATAAGGCAGCTACGCATGCATTGATCAAAGAGGGTCGGTTGGAGATTGTTAATGGGGGCTATGTGATGCCGGATGAAGCGACGTGTCATTATTATGCCATACTGCATCAGTATGTTTTCGGTAAGTTTTGAGACTTTGTAGCGAAGTCAGCGGGCAAAATCAATATACAATCCACGTGTTCGTAATGTACCACCTATGGGTGGCGTTGAACGCTGAGGCTCTCGAGATCCTTCCGTAAACTGTAGATTACAATCTTGATAATGTTGTCGAACCTTGTCTCCACGCCTTTATCAGTTCGGCTTCGTTTTCAACAGTGTTATTCCTCTGAGCTTGTGACTGAAGAACAGTCCATTTCAAAAGCTTTTCTTTCGCCATAGTTGGCTCGCTAACCATTACGGTAAACGCAAGCAGAATTTGTTAGAGAAGTTTTCCATTTTCCTACGCTTTAGGGCTTCGGATTGGCAATGAAAGATATCACGTAAACTGAAAGTTTAGCCAGTGTATAAGCCAGCTACATTTATAGGTCTCGATCCATCTTGCCCGTTCAATTTTAGTCGATTGTAGGTCATCAATGGCTGTGGGAGAACCTGGGCGTCGTCCCCACCCACGGTTTCAGTATCGATCCTTTTGGTCACTCCTCCTCGATGCCATATCTGCTCAAGAACCTCGACTTGGACACTATCTTCATCCAGCGTATCCACTACAACCTCCGCACACATCTTGCCCAGAACGGCGCTTCCGAGTTTGTCTGGGAGCAGCCCTGGGACGCCGCCGGTAATTCTTCGTCCATCTTCACGCACCTGGCGCCGCATCACCTCTACACGATTAAGAACATTTGCGGCCTGACCCGATCGGCTAACTGCTACTTGTTCGACTTCAAGGATAATGCGTTTGAGATTGATAAAGCGCAGTTGCAGCTGCAGGCGAATAATCTCCTGGACCAGATGAGGAAGACCGGGTCGATTTATCCGCATAATGTGGTGCTGTATATATTGGGGGATGATTTCCGTTGGGCGGAGAAGACGGAGTGGGTGAATCAGTACAAGAACTACAAGCTCTTGATGGATGTAAGTTGACCCAGTGAGCAATTCTTCTGTATTCGCGGTTTTGTAAAACTGATCTCCAACAAAAGTGTCTTGTGAAAAACCTTAGTAAATCTGACCCCCGAGCTTGACATACTTAAGCCGCGGTAGATACAGAGCAAAGTCGTGCTGTACGACAGTGAGAGAGCACACCGCATTATAAACTTGATCAGTGCAAAACGTTCAAACATCGATATTCACAGACTTCTGTAGCTTTTGACTTCTTTATCAGGCCTATACCGTATCGTCTAGTCTATAATTTTAATGAAACCACTCATAAAGTTTAAATGTCAAAACGTTCACATTTCAGTAATGTTTGCCGTATGGAAACGGAGTGTGCACGTTACCAAGAGGTTGTACTGTAGGTGCGCTAAGCCGTTTTCCCCATTTTGCAGGCAATCAACAGCAACCCCGCCAACAACGCCCACATTAAATTCGGCACCCTGAACGATTACTACACCGCCGTGGCCAACCGTCTCACCACCTCCTTCCACCCACCGCCCCCGTCTCTCCCCAAAGTGCAAGGAGACTTTTTCCCCTACGCCGACAAGTTCGAAGACTACTGGACCGGCTACTTCACCTCCCGGCCCTTTTACAAACAAATGTCCCGGGAGCTGGAGCGGGATCTCCGCACAGCGGAAATCATGTACTCATTAGCGCGTCTGTCTACCTATCCGTCCAACCGTAACCTATCGAGTTTTGCGGAAGACCTGATTGGGTTGCAGCGTGCGGCGATCGGACTGGGACTGTTCCAGCACCATGACGCCATTACTGGGACGTCGAAACGCTACGTGGCGATGGATTATGGGGAGAAACTGCAGAATGGATTGTTGATGGCGCATGCGGTGATTTTGAAGAATGTGTTTCGGTTGGCGCAGGTGGCCAGTCGGGTGCCGGTGCACAGCGCTAATATTATACTGGGTGAGTAGCCCGTTCCAAGGGCCTTACTTAATCATGCAAAACTCTTGTGTTTTGATGCGTCGACTACAGCAAACTTCGCATGTTTTATTGTTCCTGTTCTGTGCCAAACGTCCTGTCCTGTTCTTGCGTCGCTTTCGTACTTTCCCAAACAGTTACCAAATAATCGGTAGACTTTTGAACAATCGCCCAGATACGAGTTTCTTGATTAGTTAGGTTTCAAGATGTACTTGACCTTTGACCTAGGAACAACTGTAAAAGATCCTACTCGATGGCTTCACACCAGCAAACGCAAAATTTCTATCCCAGTCATACTGCACGCAGTTTTATATAAAGAAAAGGCTTGATTTTGTACAGTGGAAGCATAACACCTTATCGTGCTTTATTTGCAGAAAGCTACCGTCAGTCCGCCCTGACCCTCCCGGTCAAATCTCCCATTCGTTTCACACAAGACGGGAAAGATCGCCGTATCTTCATCTTCAACTCCCTCGGCCACTCACGCAAAGTGGTCATCCATCTCTTCGTGGAGACGCCGAACATAAAGCTCCTGGACCCGAACGGCAAGGCCATCCCCTACCAAGTCTCCCCCGCTCTCAACGATCTCGACACATCCGGGGACTTTTTCGACATTATTCGGGTTTCCTTCACCCTACACCTCGACCCGCTGGGTTTCAAAGCCATCACGATCCGGTTTCTGGGGAAACGCTCCGAAAAGGTCAAGGTATCCGAAAGATCCGGTTCGACCATCTTCACGACGCGCCGACTCCAGGGGCGGGTGCCGGGGTTCCCGGTTAAGAATCTCGATACTGGGGAGATGATAACAGTGACCAATCCCCATTTCGCCGCGCACTTTTCCCCGGAAACGGGTCTCCTGGAATCGGTGACTTTGAAGGACGGACGCCACCGACGAGTGTCTACGGAGTTTAAGCGGTAGGTCACAGCGGTAATTTCCCGAGGTTTGAACGTACTCGACAAAAAGATTTCTACTCATATGAAATGATTCTTATCCCAGTTGGCACGTGAGTGGAATGTTAGGCCCAGAATAGCATCTGTGTAGAAAACAATGTTCTGGACTTTTTGGTTCCCAACAGACAGAGCTAGGCCCATCATTCTAAGCCTAAGTCATTCCTGTACTTTGTAGTTTTTGAGTTGATGCTTTAGATGGGTTAGTCGATCATTCAGCAACGTATTCTATACAACGACCCGTTTTTGCTTTTATTAGGTACGAGACTCAGTCCAGTGGAGCGTACCTCTTCATTCCCAGCGGGATCGCCGATATCCACCCGTACCCACGGTCCGTGCGGGTCATTGAAGGACCGTTGTTCACAGAGATTCAGTGCGTCGGGTCGAAGAGCGTCTTGCATGTTACGAGGATATACAACACCAGCGCCGATTACGGAAAGATTTTGGAGATGGATATCATCACGGAGTTGAATACTTTGCCCAACGCGGAAATTGTCCTACGGGTCACCTCGGATGTGAAGAATAACCTGACGTTTTATACGGATTCCAATGGGTTCCAGATGATGCCGAGGAGGGTGTCGCATGATGTGCCGATGGCAGCCAATTTCTACCCGGCCACCACGATGGCTTATATACAAGTAGGTGTCGATTTAGACATACGTAAAACTATGCTTTTGAATTTGTCAGCAAAACAGATTCAAGGCACTGCATCGAAACATGGCATTCTTCTCTTTGAAACGGAACGGTCCCAGTCGTTAGGGGAACCAATGCACATTGCTACGCACTAAACGCTGTTTTGAAGGAGACGACTGGTGTTGGTTGTTTGGATTCAGTTTTTAGTACTGACATAACTACCGTAGTTACTTTAACGCCAGCTTCGTATTACCACATTCCCAATAATGAGTTAGACATGATTCCTGTTTTGTTAGGATGACAACCTGCGCTTAACACTCCACTTAACCCAAGCCCACGCCGCGGGAGCCCTCAAATCCGGCGACCTGGAAGTGATGATCGACCGGTCCCTGATGCAGGACGACGGGCGCGAGGTTGGCGAAGCCCTCATGGATCTCCGGGTGGTCCGCACCCAGCTGGCCCTGCAAATCGAATCCGAAGGCTTCTCCCCGACCGCTCCCAACTCTGCCCCGACCGACACTGCGACCCTTCGCAATCTTCACATCAACCACCCACCCCACGTCACCTTCGAGCAGACCCCCTCCAACATCACCGCTTTTGACTACTCCCCGCTGGAGAAACCGCTGCCCTGCGATGTACATCTGGTGATGATGAAACCGGTGACGTACCGAGCGGAGGACCGCAGGTTGGGGTTCATGTTCCATCGACTGGGGATGGAGTGCGCCGGGAATCGGACGGATGTGGAGGTGTGCACGGGGGGAAAGGGGATCGGGTTGGGGGGATTGTTCAAGAAGGTGGGGTTGGGAGGGTACAATGAGACTGGGTTGAATTTTGTGAAGGTCAGGAAGGAGGTTGGAGGGCGTGTTCCGGTGGATGTGGAGAGGATGCGGATTACGGCGGTTACGGTTAATGTACCGGATCGTTCGTATGATCAACCGGAATAATTGCAATTTACCGAGTCTTAGAATGTATTGCTACCTCTGATAGTGGGGCTTTCATCTGGATAGTGCGAAATTGAATTTTGCTACAATTATAATTTATCAAAGTCTGTGTAACTTGTAATTAAAGAATTCAGTGATTTCAGTCCGTCATTTCAAAGGTTTAAGGACTGGTGGTACAGACTTACACAGATCTTGTTTACCTCACAAGGGAACAATTTCAGGGTCTAAATTCAGAAAAATTCCAAAACTGGTACATCGCTACACAACGACCCAACGAACTTAAAAAACTAATACTGGCTGCTGGGAAGCAGTTGGGCCCCATGGGTAATCCCTATGTTAAGCATACGGGACAATGTATACCGTATGCCACCCATACGGCATTCTGTACAACCAGACTGGATACAGTTCTGT
>JAQGAU010005222.1:0-10520 GCA_034698045.1 Paramacrobiotus richtersi
TCGATCCAACGTACCCGACTTTGGATCTTAACACGAAAGTTTATGAGGAAGTTATTGGTAATATGACTGCGGAAGAGATTGAGGAGTTTCGCAATGATCCTAACGCTACCGTAGCTTTCGATACGAATTCAGTGGATTACCTCAATATCTCAGATATAGCCTACGAGGCGCTGTGCAGAGGAGAAAATCGAATGGTAAAAGAAGTATACTACGATATTTGTTTATCCATTGCTTGCTCTGTATCTTTTCTGAAATTTACTTAATGACGCTGCATATCTGTGCACATTAGCGAACAATACATCTTACCAGATTTTGACCTTATAATAGTAGGATATTCTGCGTCTGTTACTGTATTTCTATAACGATGTACTGCATTAGTTTTCGTCAGGGTCCTAATGTAAACCTCAACCTTCGGTGCTACTACCAAACGTATAATAACCCGTTCCTGCTAATCCAACCAGTGAAAGTGGAAAAGGTGCACGAAGATCCCGAAATTTTGGTTCTTCACCACGTTATCTTCGATTCACAAGCAGACCGGCTTCGTCGTATCGGCTACGACCATCTAACGCGCGGTCGGGTTATGGATAAAGGAGCAGACGGCGCCGGAATTGTGTCGAAATACAGAACGGCAAAAATGTAGCGATGTCATGTCTTCATGGAGCGATCCATCATTCTTACATTGTTCTGCATTGTAGCGCCTTCTTGCCAGAAGATACGGACCCGGTAATCGGTGAGATTAACCGCTACATCGGTCACGCCACAAACCTGGACATCAGTGTTGCCGAGCAGCTACAAATCAACAATTATGGCATCGGTGGTCATTACTATCCCCATTACGATTTCTTCACCAACGTATACGATATGCCGAACCTAATAGGACCAATGAATAATCACACTCTATGGGGCGACCGGTTTGCCACGTTTCTGGCCTACATGACCGATGTAGAAGCGGGCGGGGCAACGGTTTTCCCACGTCTCAACTTAACGCTATTCCCTGAAAAGGGTGCCGCTGCATTCTGGTACAATAAATTCAAAGATGGATCGCCAGATATCCGGACACTGCATGCGGGATGCCCGGTTTTGTCCGGTATTAAATGGGTGTCGAATAAGTGGATCAGAGAGAACTGGCAGGATCGATATCGACCTTGTGGGTTGGTTCGGGATGGGTTTGCCAATCTGACGGAAGCTTTGGACGAGTATGATGATGGGTTTTAACCGATTAACAATTTAACATAATATGTCAGACCTGACTGTCTTTCCTAACTGGCACAGTAGCCTGATGACCTTGCTGGATAAGGTGCCAAACCGGTCACAAAATTTGCTGTTCAATAATGCACGCATGGCGAAGCAAATGTGTGTAAAGTGATGTGGCTTCATTGACGGATGCAAATCGCGGCATACAACAGTTAATTCTAAATTATGGCTTGCTCACACTTCGGCAGATTTCAACTATGGCATAAATATACAAGCAGTCCGTATATGGAAAATATTTAAAATAAATTAATATGTGCCAAGTATGGCCATAGTTTGAGTATGGTCAGATTCTCTCATACTTGATATGTATCCTGGACGCGCTCAGACTTTTCGTACATCTGCCGCACATACTGAGTACCCGCTGTGACGTACAAATGGTCAGTTTCATCCGAATTCTACCTGGATTAAGCAAGTAAAGTTGTCGGCTTATTTTTCTGCCGGTCAGCTTCGAGCAGAAACGCATGAATATAATCCCTCGGTTCCCCTTCCAAACTGTTCTTATGTTCCGAAATCAGTCCTTTCAAGAATGCTCCAACATCCTTCAGGTTTTTCTGCAGAGCCAGATAGCTTTGCCGCAGTCTCGTAAACGGCACCAAACGCAGCCATGGGTACACCTGCATGGCCTGCATCTTGGAGGCCAGCTGCACATTCTGACCAATCAGCGTGGTCAGTCGGCGAAAGTTCGCGTCCTTGTGGCTAAAGCGTTGTCCGTAGGAAATGGCACAAATCACATTGGCTACGCTCGGTGTTAAGAAGTTGTTGGGGTTGACTGGAGTGTCTTTGATCGCTTCAATATCGTTGATCATTTCTTGAGCTTCTTCGATGATGATGTCTTGGAGCCAGGTCTTGCCCATTCCGAAGTCCCGGAGAGTGGTTAGGGCGAAACGGCGCTGTTCTTTCCAGAGCTCGCCTTCCGTGAACAGTAACCCTACAGACAATTAAAAAACGTAAATCGAAGGGGATAAAAAATGAACTCAGAATACAGTAGTATCTAAATAATTTGCATTAAAGTTCATTCAAGTCCAAAAGGGATAAAACTGGAAAAATTATCACAACAGTAATGATAAAGCGACAATACATATTAGTACAACGAAATACAAACAAGAGAAAACGAATGGTGTTACTTTAATTTATTCAAAATCGTAACAGAAGCAAAGTCAAAAGGAAAGTGGTGCGTAACAGAAGTCCAAGGAACTAAAATATTTCTAAAAAATTAGGACTGTAAAATCTGAAGCTAATTTAGCACAAAAGTAAATGTGGAATGCATGGTGCGAATATAGCAAATGCATAACTCTTTACCTTTCCGCCTGAAGTGGATATCCTGCAGGCCCCGCGGTCGACCGGTAAATTTCTCGTCGTTGGTCAGTTTCTTGATTAATTCATAATCGCTAACGAAAACGTTTGGCCTAGGACCGATATACAGGGTGCACATTCCATCTTTTCCGTAATTTTCTGTAATTTCCTTTATTGCCTCTAGTCTCTGGAATCCATCACCCTTCATGAAAATGTCCATATTCCCCAGAATCGGTTTTGCTGTAATTAAACAAAATATATATAGTTATCGTAAAAGAAACAAGGAAATAGCACAAATATGTTGTTCTGCGTACTGCCAGCCTTATTAGCGTTTCCGCCGTTAACATATTTATAAACAGAAAATCCATTTCGCCTCTATGGACGCATGCCATAAATCTGGTTGAAGTAATTCGGTAATATTCGTATAAACGTCGATTTCTTACGTGATGGTCCTGGCGGAAGCGTTCTGGATCGTTTAGGGCGGATAAACATCCATAGGGTTACCAACACTGTGGCAACCAGTGCCAAAATCACGCTCGGCGTGCAAACACATCCTTCTAACATATCAGCCATTTTTTATAAAAGTGATCACTCGTGAAATATTCTCTACTGCTTCATATGCCCAACATATGGATTTCTGCAGATTATATACACTGTAGCACTTCACGAATGTTTCTGAGTTCATGCCGGCAACATTTGCATTATGGTAGACAAGCTCAAAGGTGATAATGAGTCAAAGATAACATTGTACAATTTGCAAAGTTTGGAGGTGGTTTCTCGGCTGGTAGCGTTTCTAATCACGGAACAATGTTAGAGCAAAGTTACGTTGCAGTTCTGTGGTGAAAAGTGATAAACAAACATATCAAAGTACAAATCAAGCTGTTCGGTACACAAGCGAATGTCAGTGAAAGCTACAACTGTGCAGTGGTCAGCAAAATTTGCTGAAAATGCTGTGTCACGTACGAGAGTAAAACCGATACAGTTTCTTGGATCAGGTGTTCGAACCAGCATACGTATCACCTTGAAACCCATCCGTAGATTGAAACATCTGAAACATTATGATGAGTCATAGATTCAATCGTAAACATTGAATGTCTATTCGCTCGCTCTTCAGTAAAATGTACAAATGGTAGAAAAATAAGGAATATATGTATGGGGGAAGAGTGTTGGCAAAAATAAAACTAAAAAGGCAAACGCCTCTATGAAAATCTGTTTTCGGGTATAATGTTATATCCCATGCTACCCTTCAGTGTCGCAGTCGAAGATCATGCTCTGACAAAAAACTTGGTTGACGACTATACAGCTGCAGTAAAGATGTAACAAGTAACGAACAACTGTCGGATCCGAACAGTTCAACCAGCAACATCGCAAAGGTGAGCATTCTTCCGAAAGGACTGAACAGGTTTTGATCCAGCTGTTTTGACTTGATTTCACGCGATGGCCAGATTGAAAAGCATTACCTCTAACAAAAGTCCCAGCTGCAATCTTTCCGTACACGTGCGACTGCAGGACCATTCGGCTTGTGTATGTCAAACTGCAAGCCGCAAGTAAATAAATAATCGTGAAAAATGAAGTCCTTTATTATTGAACAGCAAAAGGCAGCCACAACGAAAGCTGAATTCATAAACGAATTACTGGACAGATCATTACATTATTCATGCAGAAAGCATCTGAGACGAGTATTCAAACCGCAAAAGACCGGGAAAACTATTTGGACATGCACAACCCATCAACGTCACAAAAAGGCAAAAGCACTGATTACTAGTCTTATTACTCAAGTTTTATTTCCAATGCGTTAGCAGCTGCTCTTCATGATCATAATATACAACGAAGAGCGTGCAAGCTGACAAAGTTTACGTGTTTATATTCTCGCTTTGTCGGAAGCTTGTTGTAGTACTTAACATCTGCAAAAGGTGAAAGGTCATCCTCGCCTGCCTACTTTGTATCTGTAAAAACAGCAGGATTGGTTCGCTTTTGATAACCTCGGAACGCTTAAAAGATGGTCGTACAGATCGGCTACCGTATATGCAAGCAGTAATTCTGGAAGTTCAGAGAATGGCCAACTTAGTTCCTGTTGCGATTCGTACACCAACAGAAGATGTGAAACTTAACGGCTTTGAAATTCCCGCCGGTACCATTATCACACCTAACCTGTACGCAGTACATTACGATCCAGCGTATTTTCCCGAACCGCATCGATTCAATCCAGAACGATTCCTGGACGAAAACGGCAATATTAAATCGAAAGTCGAGGGATTCGTACCATTGTCTATCAGTCAGTTGCGCGTCCTATATATCCGTAAAGTGACTAGTACCAGTAAGTGCGTACTGCACTTATACATTGACATTCTCAGTGCAAGGGGGAAAAGTAGCGCTAAGAAAACCAGACGCCCGAAAAAACCAACTAGATGAAGGACAGTAAGCATGTCGACCATTTTTAAATATGCATATCTTAACTCGTGGGCAGATAAGTAATCACCACCTCATCTAATTTTGCCTTTACTGCGCCTCGGTAACGAAAGAAATCGTCGTGGTTTGATTTCACAACCATAATAACAGTGATGTGCGTGGGATTTTGTGTGACATAATTATGACCTTTTTTTGCGTACAGGTAAACGCTTTTGTCTGGGTGAATCAGTGGCCAAAATGGAGTTGTTCATCTTTTTCGCCAGCCTATTGAGGCATTTCACTTTCAAACGGGCACCCGGTAAACCTTTCACCACCAAGAAATCGGTCTACGCAAATATTGTCAACTCTCCTGAGTATTTTGAAATAATTTTTGAAAAACGCCAGAACTGAACCGTCGTTTCGCCATTTTTGTGAATTTATCGGTTGCTCCATTGTGTCATTCAGCCGAACAAATTTACGGTACCTGCACTTGTTGCAACATGAAGGATCGTGCCTTACGGATGGCGCTCTTACTTTTTGTTATTTTTGTCTGTGCTGATTAATAGTAGTAATTTCAGTGTTCATGCGCGTGTGCCGGTGAATGTTTTATGTTGCTGTAGCTTTTTGCAATCCGATGTCTCGTTTCTTGAAGACAGTGTAAATGTAACCTACGTAACGGTAACAAGGAAGATCACTGAACCACTACACTGTAATTTACCATTGTTAGCCTCCTTAGCAGCCTGCAATTAGGCGAAACAATGATGTGCTTACTGGCAGACGATTTGGTGCTTTATGGCTTATGTGCAAAACCTTTGTGTTAGGCTTGCTTTACCTGTTTTCGTGCTATGCCCGTTTTCCGGTAGCGTCAAAATCAAGACGACTTTTATCACAACCAGCTAAAAACAGCTGGCGCTGATACTGTCATATTATTATTATCTGTTCGTGCTGTGTCTACTCTTATATTTTTACCGACCTTCTATATAATCCGGCTCCTCATTTCCAGTTTTGTGATACTAGTAGCACTTCATTCTTTCGTGCCTGTGGACCGAGCGAGCACAGAGATACCGACAAATCGCGAGATGTTTTATTCGGGTGCTTATTTTGGTGCACTACGAAGAGCACTGCACAACTAATGCGCGTATTTATGCGCAATTCAGTTAGAAAATGGAGTTATGGAAAGTATTTTAAATAGTTTTCATTTGACCAAAAAAAGTCTTCAAAAGTTAGCAAGGTCAGGCGTCGTTCACGCATGTATTACAAAACGGCCTGGTGGCGATGTTAAAGTTTGACATAATCAGGAGTAAATAATATGGTGCACAAAAGTGAGCAAGCTTGCTGGTTCTCCATCGAAGACAAAAAGTAGTCTGTCTCCAGCGCCAGCATCCGAAAGTAATTCGAAAATCGAAACTGCCGACCCAGAAGAAGATGGGAACGTGGCGTGTATGAAAAGACACTTACTCAACCACATAGCATTCATAGTCTTTTGAAGGGTATTAATAAGAAAATAAGAGGTACTTATACTCTTATTATCCTCTGCACACATGTACATATGTCATATGTGCGATATTTGTCTCGATATGAATTCTGCAGTCTCACTACACATAATTGTACGGGGTCTACCGTTAGCAAAACAAAACACACAGAGCGCTTCTTACTCAAGGCTAAAGTCGGGCTGATAATGGACATTCGAGACATATCGCAAAGCAACCAGGTCACTTTCTTTCCATTCATCAGAGTTACGGTACTCGATGCTTCGCTCCTTATAACGGACCAAACGGACCTTATCACGTTTCACTGAGATTCATACTTTTTGGTCATACTCGTAACTCGTATATTGAAGTAAAGTGTGCCGACCTTATCGCACCAAGGCGATATGATTATAAGCTGTTAGCTCCTGCTACCGTCTGTATTCCGACCTGGCGCATATATAGCAAGTTTCTGCTAGTCGTTACCACTGTAATACATAAACTACAACAAGTCGACCGATCTGGCAAATCTTTACGGAAAAGTCATTTAGAAAGTTTAGTTACATATATTTAGAATGTGGCAGTTTTTGTCACCCACCACTTTAAGTCTTGGTATAGCACTGGCGGCCGTCATTATTTGGATCCTGAAGCCTAAGAAAGCAGGAAAGCTTCCGCCGGGACCACCATGTGAGAAGCCACTGTCACGACGAAGTCGTTTCTGCTGGACTTGAATTCTAAGCAAACCGCAAGAAATGCATCATATTTCACACTTCTTTACGAAACGCCTGATGTATCAAGTACTTTTGATTCGATACTGCTTTCAATTAGTTCCGTAATTTCAATCTGAACATTTAATTCAGACTTGCACGTCAGACGGGAAACCGCTGCGTCATGGAACTGAATGTAAACTTGCATTTTTCCAGGTACACCCGTCATCGGCAATTTGGATCGCATCAAGGGCGAAGGCAACGAAATGCTGAAAAATCTCACCGAGTTAACGAACAAATACGGGGACAATGGGCTGTGCACGCTGTATTTCGCACATCGGGCAAACGTAGTGGTCAATAACTATGAAATCATCAAGCAAATGTTAAACGACGATAAATACACCGGACGGCCGGAGGGAATGTTCGATTTGGTTTTCAAACGGAAAGGTATGTTACCAATGGAAAGCGAAACTGGGTCCAAGAGAAATATTTGTTACGTAATATTAAATTATTAATAACCATCTACTATGGTATAAAAGCAGTCGTGTGAAGTACTGCATGCGCAAAGCATTCGCCCACATAAAGTGTGCGCACGCTAGTCGCTAAACTGAATATCAGCGAATCTACGATATTTTCTGGCCCTTGTGTCCGCTGAGTTACTAATTTTACAAACAATTAAAAAAACTTCATGAAGTTTTTTCAAAGAACTCTAATGAATGAGAAGAGAAATTTTTCGTTCCTCTTTTCACCGAACTAGTCCCTTATTCAGCATTATCCCAAATTCGAACAACGCTGAATAAGAGACTTGTTCTGTTTAGGCACAAGCGCATATTTCGCATTCTGTTTGTGTAGGACTGTTATTTACGGATGGTGACCTCTGGAAAGAGCAACGTCGTTTCGCTCTATCAACGCTCCGTGATTTCGGTTTGGGAAAGACATGGCTGCAAGAGCTGATAATAGATGAAGCGCGGGAACTCATATGCGATTTGGATCTAATCTGTGGCAAGCCGGTCAACCCCAACACTTATCTCACACCTAGTGTCTCCAATGTCATCTGTGCCATTTCGTATGGCCAGCGCTTCAGTCACCGAGATGAGAGATTTCGCCGATTAGCCAGTTTAGTCGGTGAAAATTTAGCCCTGATCTCAAAACTACAACTGGTACAGATTTTCCCGTTCTTACGACTGATTCCGTTTACTACTTGGAACAAAGCATACCACGCTATGACCACCAATATGAAGCAGGAAGTGGCTTTTTTCCGAGAATTAATCGAAGATCACAAAAGTCATCTGGAAGGAGAACTACGGGACTATATTCATGCGTACTTGATCGAAATGGATAAGCAGAAGCATAATCCGCTCAGCACGTTTACTGGTAATACGTGTAACACATATAATCTGTTTTCTTAACGGTTTGAACCAAATTAGTTTGAAAAAATCACCGTCCAGAGGAAATCTTATAATTTTCAGCTGCTACATGTTTCATTTGTAATCTATACAGACGTCTTTTGTTGTATGCACATTTTTTTAAATGTTGTCTAGAGCATCAGCTGGAAATGGCAATGTTGAACCTGTTTGGAGCCGGCACAGAAACCACTTCCACTACACTGACATGGGCAATAATGCATCTGCTAGAAAATCTAGATGTATACCAAAAAGTGCAGGATGAAGTTGACGAAGTTCTTCCGGCTGGGCAATATCCAACTCTGGATATGCGCGGTAACCGCTCTGAGTACCATATGCATTAACAGAAATTTAAATTGACCACTTTATAAACGACTGATTTCTTGCAAAACCTTAATTTATCTTTATCTCACAGATCGGCTACTTTATATGCAAGCAGTAATTCACGAGGTTCAGAGAATGGCCAACTTGGTTCCTTTTGCGATTCGTACACCAATAGAAGATGTGAAAGTTAACGGCTATGAAATTCCCGCCGGTACCATTATCACACCTAACCTGTACGCAGTCCATTACGATCCAGCGTATTTTCCCGAACCGCATCGATTCAATCCGGAACGATTCCTGGACGAGAACGGCAATATGAAATCGAAGGTTGAGGGATTTTTACCATTCTCTATCGGTTAGTTACGCGCAACACCTATACAGAAACATTATTACTATAACTGTATACTTAATTTCGTTGACATTCTCCGTGCAAGGAAAAAATGAGCGCTTTGAAATCCAAGTGCACGAAAAACTCAGCGACTGATTGGCAGTACGAACAGGTGTTCATTTTTAGTTATGCACATCTAAACGGATGTCTAACTGCAACGTTACCTGTTTTGTGGATACATTGTGTTCCTTGGTATACGTAACGAAAGAAACCTTCATGGTTCCGTTTTAGAATCATAATCTTGATGAATGTTCAGTTTTGTCTAATAAAATTACTGATCTTTCTTTTTATACAGGTAAACGATTTTGTCTGGGTGAATCACTGGCGAAAATGGAGTTATTCATCTTTTTTGCCAGCTTATTGAGACATTTCAGTTTCAAACGGGCTCCCGGCAAACCTTTTACCACGAAGAAATCGGTCTACGGAAATGTGGTCAACTCTCCTGAGTACTTCGAAATAATTTTCGAAAAACGCCAGAACTGACTGGCGTTGCGTCACGTTTTTTGTTTTTACAATTTTTCCATTGTATCCTACCAATTTACATCTGAATGAACCTAAAGTACCTGTACCACTGGTCTGAACTCTAAAGTCGTGTCGTAATTATTGCTAGCGTTCTTATTTTTCTTCGTGGCTTGTGCTGCACTGCTGATCAGTATCTAGATTGTATGCGCGTATGCCCGTCAATATGTTGTTTCACATCTAATTGTTTTTACCTTTCTCCCTCGCAAACACAACCGAAAGCTAATAATTACAATAAACAGGTATGCTTTAAATCAATAAACAATTAGATTGTAGCCTACAATAATTAGCAGAGCTAAACAAGTGACGTTACACCAATGTGTCGAACCAATTACGGACGGCAGACGATTTTTAGGTTAAGCACCGATTGCGGTGAGCCTGGTAAAACAGTCAGGTAACTCAGGTTATACACACATACTTGCTCTGTTTCATGTGCATGAAAACCAAAACGACCTTTATCACAATCTTACGGATGATAACTTATACTGATACTGTCATAATATTATCAGTCCCTGCGTCTGGTCTCATATTTTTAACCGACTGACTGCAGAATAACCCAGCTGTGGTACGATCGGTGCATTTCAAATTTCATATAAATTAAAATTAGTGACAACCGCTACATTTTTCGTTTTGCGCCAGATTGTTTCATAGTTAGTTCATGTAAAAATGTTACAATCCGTGTCTCCGGCCACTATAATAATTGGATTCGTGGTTACAATTATTGTTATCTGGATGTTGAAACCAAAGAAAAGGGGAAACCTTCCGCCTGGACCACCGA
>JAQGAU010005223.1:0-10518 GCA_034698045.1 Paramacrobiotus richtersi
GGGTTGAGTGTGGCTAGAACGGTCTTGCAGTCGTCCGACATGATCTGCAGCCGGCCACGACGGATTATGTACATTTCACGCCCGATGTCACCTTTCCGACAGACAAAACCTCCGGGACAGAAAGGCTAGAAACACATCAGTTTTTGTTCGTGTTATGATTTTTGTCGACTTTCTTTCAGTATGATTGCAAGAAAATTCATAAGGTAAGTATATATGTATGCGCATAGCATTCGCAATTTGCGAGATAATAACCTTGGCGAAATTTGAAACCAGAGTTCTAGAAAACTGCACACATACAGTATGTACGAATGAACATTTAGCCTGTCGTTGTTTTCTTATTTTGCAGTCTTTAATATTAATAATCATAATCTATCTGTATGTACATGCAGCTGACCTCGAATTTTAGTTTTAACCCAATCTGTTCAAGGAACTGATCCGGCACATCCTGAAACAGATGGATTTTCTTGAGAATATCAAAATGAATACATTTGGCAATGTCCATGCGAATCTTTTCCGGCAAACATTCCAGCACCGATACTTCATCCAGTTGTTGGTTTGTATTCCAGATGTAATCAAACCAGCGCATTACCAGCTCTTCCATATCCATTCCAACCTGTTCAACAATTCCTTAGACAACAGGCAGCCCTTAATTACAGTAATAGTAAGCAGTAAAAGTGTTTTGGGAACTTTGGAGTAACATATGTACTTGTGAGCTTGAAAAAGCATTATTCATTGTGTTAAACACAAATTAGAATGGCTGCAAACGGAACAATGTTGCAAAATAGAAAGTTCACAAACCTGACCTTTCGCGAGCGGATGTACAATCGAACGCTAGCAAAAGATACAAAACAAGTTTCCCTTCGTTATCAGTAAATTTTGTTTTCAAAGTTTACGTTTCGCGTTTTCCCTTGAAAAGGTCATGCTTCTTATCCATATCAGACAGCAGTGCGCTGATTCGTCCCAAAATACTCGTAATCAGAACAATCCCCAGGAACATTTCAGTGAAATGAAAAATAAACTCATAATCATTCGTCGGGTTGTTCATCTGCGGGATGATGGACGTCAGCATCATGGCTGACCAGTATGTGCACACCGTCCACTTCTGCCACATGGTGTCGTTGACAAAGTCGGTATTGTTGGTGACATTCTCGCGCCATATAGCCGACGCCGGGTACACCCAACGGTCCGATCCGATGCCGATTATGGAGCTAAAGTAATAGTAGACGCAACCGTTCAGATGGACGATGATGAAGAGCTCTCCAAACTGCAATTAATTTGTCTTAAATCGTAGGTACATAAATTCATATACTAATGTAAGTGCATTAGAGTTATATTTAATGTTAAGTTAGTTCGTAACAAAAAACTTAATAAACAAAGTTCGCTTAATAAACAAAGTTTGTTTATTAAGCGTTTGAAAAACTTACATAAAGAAATGTTAAACATAGTTATCGACCCATTGTTAATTAATTGTCATAATATTTAAATATAATTCCACAAAAAAATTCTAAAAATAAATGGTTTATTTTTAGTATCGTAGATTAAATTAAATTCCATAAAAAAATATTAATATAGTTATCGACTGATTGTTAATTGTCTTGTCTTGTCGTAAATATTTAAATACAAGGAACACCTTCGCGCGGCTAACGCCTCAGGGTTTCTTGGATCTGTATTCAGATCGTAATCGGATCTTCCGTTTTCACAATTTAGTGTAAGGAAACTGAGTTCATTACCTATCAGACAAGAAACTTATTCACCTTAACCGTTTTGTGTATGAAAAGACAGATAAAGATTATAAAAACGACATGAGTTAATTGTGCAAACTGTACTAATGCATATGTGCTGTATTTTGACTGGCTTGTGCAGCGCGCGGTCATCTGTCAGTACTGTGCCCATCTCCAAAACTGGCCATAAATACTTTTAAGGGAAAAAAAATTGACATGTTAGTATGTTGATCACACTTGTGTATTTCACAAATAAAACTAAAAACAGGGCTATATTATTACCAATATATAACGTTAGGCAGTTCAAAGAAGGGCTCGTCCATGGTTTAATTTGTTTGGTACCAAACATGTTGGGTGTAGAAAAATTAAAAGCCCAACTGGCCGCTAGATAACTAACAATTTTATTGTATCCGTAAGTTCTTCAAGCAGCCCGCAAGAGATCAACAGTCGCCGAAAAGCAGCTATTCTGAGCCACTACACTACGTACATCATCAACGTTAACACGGAGGTGTTAACGTTGATATAAGCGCAACTGTATAATGTATAAAATTTATTTTGCTTTTAGGTTTAATCCCAATTGGGTGTTCAATGTCCGCTCCAACACATACTTCATATGGCTATCCGTTCTATCGTTATCGATCCTGTACAACTTGGTAATGATTGTTCCCCGTGCTGTGTTTGAACAATTAGAGGATGATCCACGATCATACTTTCTGTGGTTTATATGCCTTGATTACCTCACTGATACCGCATACTGGCTGGACATGGTTGTCAATCTTCTGACAGGTAAACTGATTTTCCTAACAAAATCAGCATAATTTTCATTAATAATGAATACTATCCGGTTGTACGTTTTACAGGGCATTACGAAGGTGCAAAATTTTTGTAAAAAGTAAGTCACTAGCCGGTGAACAACATCGCTGCCACATTTCTGTCCTTAATGGTTTTCGTATGGTTTCGCCAAGAATAAGCCAGTAGCTGCTAAAAAAACGATAGCCCAACCTATCTGCACGGAATGTAAAAATGGCCTATAACTGTTACAAAAACCAAGCAGAAAATCGGACAGCCAGTAGTCCACCAATGGATATCGATTACGATAACGATCCAACGGCAATCAGTTTGGACTAGCAAATTTGTCACCTTTTGGCCTGAAATCTTGACTACGTTTTCCTTAAGCGCTGCAACGAGCTGCGAGCAAAAGCATTCGCACAAATCCGAAGCTACACTGATAGGTCTGACCTGGAGCAAATAAGTAATACAAGTTAGGAACGAAGTAACTTTTCAATACCGAAAGTTTGACCAGAATTAGTAGAAGTAAGTTATGCGATAAATGGAGCGGGTATTTTCGTAAGATACCGAGCGCTTGCACAAAGGAAACTAAAATATAATAATTGCAAAAACAGCATATTTTGCGTAATTAACGGCCTTCTGATCCGAATCACGATAAAACAAAAGCAGCTTAACATATTTTGTACCGGCAGGATGCCCGTGTTTTGGTACTTCTCATGTGAACAGAACTGAGCACCGAGTTACATTCGGCGCAAATTTTGCCTAGCTAAAAAATTTTTTTCCCCATGCAAAGATCCGCCTGCTTCAAGGACGTTAATCTAAAGGTCGTCTAGACATTTTCGCCGGTTTTGCTGAATTGGTCCAAATGGCATTTAGTGCACTGCACGCAGAAATTTTCGGGTGCGAAAAATTTTAACCGGACGAAGGTTACTCTCTGGACGCTTTTCCCGCCTGTACTATTTTGATAGTACGATTTTGCCGGCCACAGGCGTATAAAAAACCTTACAGAAACGCTTTTTCGTAATGCTCGCCAAAAAACTAAGAATATCCCCAACGCAAAATTTACTACAATAATTATTAGCGACCAAGGCTTTAAAAGTCGATCGGAATTGAAGAAGTACGTAGCGAAGACGATCCAATTAAGAGTTCTGAAAATGTAATGCGATGTCGAACGAAGCGTTCGCAATCACGGATCGGACTAAAAAGTTGCATCAATTTAAAGCAGAGCTGAGTAGTATATTTTTCGAATCGATTCTGATTACCGATCTCAAGAAACCTTGAGGCGGGATGCTCGAACAACCAAGATGCTCTACTTGTGGTGGTTTCAATATTAGCACGGAGAAAACCGTACGTGTTACGCGTTGTAAAAAATCGCCGATGCGTATGCAATTTATTCTTTTGATTTCAACCTGCTCACTGAATTGACACGCCTCTCAGAAGCACAGAAATCTGTTCCGGAAGTTCGAGTTAAAAGTAAACTCTCGAATGTGCAAAACGTGTAAAATGTACGCTACCCCCCAAAACGAAGCGAACGGGCTGCAGTATCTGGCTTGAAAAGGTCTGCATAGCGAAGGCGTGAGCATGAGTCGGTAACAAAATTAATATGCACATACTCTGCGCTGGTACAGGAAACCGGCTTAAAATTAATCAATCAAAAATCAAAATGACCGCTACGAACCCTTGGGTCCCCGGTTAACTTTCGGGCCTTTGAGTTTTCGACTACACTTTGACGAACACTAAAAATAACCAACGGAAATGAATATAAGGATCTTTCGGTACAGAAGGTTTATTCTTTGCCGTTGCATCTTCTGTGACCTTCGCCATTGCCGCGAACAACGGTCTCGGTGGAACGGTAGGTTGCTTCTCTTGCTGCGTTTTCGGTAACGGTGTGTTTATCGGTTCTACTCGAGAGTGACCTTTCTTTACTGCAGCCGCTTTCCATTTCTATTTAAACAGTTTGTAGAGTTTGCTGCTTTTCACCAAAATATATAACCGTAAAAATCAGACTATATAAACGAAGACTGTGCAGGTATCCGTACTACCAGTACCAGGCTGCAGCGCAAATATTTCTTGTACAGGTCTGTACAATTCACAGATCTGATACAGCCCACGTGGCAATATGCATACTCGCATACATAGCAGATGGCATAGTAGATCCAGACATTTAAGCGGCTCACGTTTTTGAAGTACATATGTTTTACTGTTATATATAGTTTCTGCTAGATCATGAAATGTCGAATACTATTTGTTAGTTTGTGATGATCTTGTGACTGACTAGAACTCACTCATAAGCCCAGTTTCGATTGCGCTAATTCTTTCTGGACGTAAAACGAACTAAACAGTATTCAATGGGTGACCTTCCAAAGGCTCAGAATGGGGCCATTTCCGGTCCCGAATCCTTGGCATAGAAAGATCAAATGGATACCAAACCAGTCAAAATATCGGCACAGGTAAAATTGCGATGTCTATCTGATAGTACGTAGGTGTATAAAACTTGTCTTACAGATATGTTGTAGATTTGTCTAGTAGTTTAGACGAATACTGAAAAATTTAAATAATGGACATATCAAATCAGTATCAACTGATCAAATGCACACACAGCGGATTTCTTTGCAACATTTTCTCATGCATGTTCAGGAAAACTTGGCGCGTACTGAGCGAATCGTTTGAGAGGATATATCAGAAAACGGGCGCATTGGCTTGAAATGTGGCTTGGAAAATGACTTGTAAACCTGTCGGACGATTTTCCTAAGGTATAGTGCACTTCGGTAGAAATCATAGGATCGTCAGTATTAGAGTAGAATTATCAGCGAAGGCGTTGTGTAATGGCTAATGGCTCTCGCTCAATTGCCAATAAACTGTAGTCTGTATCGAACATTAACAATGAGTCAAAGACGAAAAGTAGCCAAGATTAATAGAGGCATCTTGCACTTTTTTCACGTTATTGAATATTCGCTACGTAGATGCTCCATTTGGAAGCGTGAAAAAATCTCAGCATAGTGTAAGACGGTAACAACTGTAATTTTATGTTTCAGTTTACAATGTGTCGCAGTGTAATAAACATCGAAAACATGTATTCCGTACCGTTGTTTAGATTTTCAGTCACCTCCATATTATACTAAATTTTTTAGAATATTGGATGCTTAGTTAGTTGTCAACTGTCAAGGTCTTTATCATCCATAACCATAATTTTACTGCATAATGAATGAACTGGAATTCTAGATCTTCAGAACAGTAACAGAATTATAGAAGACTCTGAGGAAAGTTTCGACTTGGACCAGTCGGGATAATTGATCCATCCCCCTGCAAACGGAGCAGTAAAGAAGCCTCAAGCGAAGTAGATTTCGCTACGGTCAGTGCAGTTGGTCACTGCACGGTCCAAGCACAGCTAGCAATGATACTGTATTTGTAACTGCCTTCCACGGCGCTTGCACGATATATGCTATGCCATCATGTACATGTACTGCTTGTGCTTTCCAAAACCGGTCCACACAATTCATTAAAGCTGGCCAATTTTTTCTCAGCACTCTCTGCCGAACGTGCAACTTTGCCAGGTTTATGTTGGATTAGACTGTTGGTTGTCGAAGCTACCAGAGTATTATCGAAATGTCAATTGATAGCGCAGAATTCGCCTGGAACAGCGTGGATGTACGTGGAGACGATGGACTGCTTCACAATGGCCGCGTGGTCGATATTGCTACCAAAGGGGTGAAAGGACTTGTTGTGCATTTCGGGGGAACTGGACACGCAGGCACCAAACGTGTTCCCTTTGCGAATATTTTTCATCGATACTATTCCACGTACTTGACGGATGTTGGGCAGTACACCAATGAAGGAGTGGGAGCATTGACAAAAGAGCGACCGGTGGAGGTGCTGCTGCGTGTGCAGCCGGAGAGCCGGTGGAAATGGTATCCTGGCACGCTGCTCGATTCTTTTGGTATGGTCAGCGTCGTTTTGCCAGATCATGAGCTAAAGGGGTTCGCCGTGGAAGAGCGCATTCGGGAGAGGTCTACCGAGCAGGATCTGGCTGATGTGCGAGTAGGGAAAGGTCGGTTCTCGAGAAAGTTGGTTGTGTTGCCAAGTGAGATCGTTGCTTCCTTTGCGTCAGACGATCAGCTGATCGCAACTTTCAACGCGAATTGCCGTCAGCGCGAGTACTGGATGCTGGCCACTCATGTGCATCATGGAATTGTCACGAAGCTCGCCGTGCTGGGGATTTTCGATGAGGATATCGAACGTGATCATGAGTGTGGTGAGGATATCGAGATGGATTTCGCTGCGTACGTTGACTTAGCACAGAACATACTGTAATTTTATTAGTTTGTTTGGATTCATGCTCATTTGCTTCCAGGGATGTGCACGAAGAGCAGGATTCGCGCGATGATAATACATCGCTGTTTGGCGATGAAGATACTAGCGATCATGAAGCGGGAAATTTCTATTACTGTGGACGAAATGATCGTTCAGAATTACCTTGGCTGAATGAGTTTGAGTGGCCGGAGCGTAACGGCAGCAGGAAAGAGTGTTACCAACCTTTCGTAAGTACTAAGTATAGTGACCAGATAACAATTTGTGTAGGATACAGGTGTGTTTTAAGTGTACCGTACCGTATGGTTCCACCTCGGTTCTCCTCGGAACACAAATATCTCGGTTTTATCGGGTTGTTTCTGAAAATGTACAATTCCTTCACCTGCCTGCTATCCTGATTGTTCAAAAATCTTAGGTCAAACATTCCGTTAAGTTGTCCTTTCATATTGGTCAGAATTGTCACTCTGCTGTCTGCTCGATTTTAGTTTGCCTTTTTTACTTCTGCAGTTCTGCTTGATAACATAGTCATCGCATAACCGAGCTCTTTTGTATACTTTTTAACTAATAACTTCTTCATGATAGATAACAGTCGAAGTACGCTGATGCCGTTTCTTGCGTAGTAGTCGCACGACGGAGTGAATATATACTTTGCTGATCACTTTTTGATGATACATGAGTGCATGAAACATGAGTGCTAGTAGCCAAGATCATAGGTATGAAAAGCTGTGTACAGAAGTACAAAAAGCATCTGCATGTGTGTAAGATTTTGACCACCAACCATCATTCTGCATTTTTAATAAATTACAGGATAGAGTATAATAAGCAGGACTCGCCGTACAATCTACGGTACTTAGGCGTCTGCCGTTTAATGGCGAATTTAATTATCCTTTAGGACGAGATGCTGCTGTCCATGCTAAAAAACCGTTCCGTCACTCCGGAGAACATGTGCTCTCACTCCCCAGCACCGTTTTACCCGGAATCCGATATCCAGTTCCTGTACCGTTTTTCGTGCATCTTTCCAGAGATTTTTCAGTGTCTGACAACTGTGCAGCAGAGCACAGTGCGTGCAGTGTGCCGACAGTGGAACGCGATCCTGACATCGGCTTATATCCGTCGCGTCCTCACTGTCGCCCCGCCGTGTTATGGGTCGGATTATACGAGCAGGGTGTACCAGTTTGCAACCTGTCTGTCCAACTCGTGGACACAGCACACCAAGGTGTTGGTTCTGTACGGACACAACGATCCGGAGGCTTGTGACGGCGCCCGACTGGCCGACACCGCCCAGCTTCTGCAGCGCATTGTGGGTGAAAAGCGACTACCGGCTGTCGAAGTGGTGCTGCTGACCAAAGAGTGGCATTGCCGTGTTCACGCTTGTCGACTAAACTGGACTGAAGTCTTGTGCGAAGTTTTCGCAGCGCTGGCTGGCGTTTGTCACCGGGTCATCGTGAAGAAGGCCGGACTGAACATGGAACTGGAACCATGCAGCCGATACGCGGAAAAGTTGGTAGTCCTGCGATTTGCTAACCTGCGGTTAACTCGCCCACTGACTCAGAACGATTTCTGTGCAATGCTGAAGAATAAACTTCGCGATCTGACCACCGAAGAAATTGACCGCGTGGCGGAATGGGTTCTGTCCAGATGCAGTCGAAGTTCTAGCCAAGAGAGCTGGTCCTGGGACATCGCTCAGGTAAGGGAAATCGTTTATTCCAAAGTGCCCAACCGGCTCGAAAGCGGTCAAAAGCCTTGTGTATGTGCCAAAAGCCAAAACACCGCCGACATTTAAAGACCTACATTCACTCTCTTTAGCCTCTTGAAGACTGTCGTTTGCGTTAAAAAGTGCTGTTGATGTTTAGTCCGAAATTCAGAACGAACTCTTTAACAAAGAACGCCTTTAATATAACTGGCCCCACTCTTTAAAGACTGACGTCTTTAAAGATTGCCGTCAGTCTTAAAGGATGTTCTTCAGCGTGAAGAGAAATATCTTTTCGTAAAATCCGTACTGTTTGAAGATCGCTTGGTGTCTTTAAAGAAGGACAGGAAATCTTTAAACACTACACCCAGAACTAGCTGTCTTTAAACAATTGTACCCTTTTGACGGGCCTCGCGCTCCATAATCCTTAGCCCCTTGCTGTCGAGCACCGGCTCGGTGCTGTTTGTCACAACTACAAGAAAGCAGTCCAGTTGTACTTCTGGCTACTGCAGCGGGAGTCGGGACGCATCAATCGGACATGTGTTCATGATCTAACCGATTCTAAGAACCATCGTAGCACAGTTGAACATTTTTAGTGATCGACCGGAGCGAAGCGAAGGTCTTCTATACTCAGCTCCAACGCAGTTTTGTCTGCTGCGGAAGTCCATTGTATTCCATCCTTAGACGATAACTCTCTTCAAAATTGTCCGACTTGCTTGAAATTTGACAAGCATGTCTCTCATTACAAGTTCTGGAACCCTATTGTTTTTGGACCATACTTTTTGAAAAATGACGAAGTTATTAGGATTAAACTGTATTATATATGTACCGCTAATACCAAACAATACAGTCGTTTCAAGACTGACCAGAGAAGAAAGCCCCTTGCACAATTAAAGACAAAGGAAGCGGATCTTGTACACGTGAAAAAGCAGCCCTACGCTTTACCAGCAGTATAATGCTCCGGTCTTCATCGCCAGCATCAGCGGAGAGCGATTACCTAGTATAACTGCAGTAGTTATCTTACGCCAGCTTTGTTGTACCGCATTCCCAACAAAATTTTAATTGAACATTACTACTGTTCTGCGCAGTGAGTCCGTTGTATATACAGTGTGAATATGAATTGGCGAAAGATGGCAAAACTACCTACCTCTCGCTGAAAACTATGGTTGCCGATCATCTCCTTCCCCTTCTTAGCCGCTTAGTGGACCAGAATATGGAGCAGCACAATCGGATCTGTCACCTTGACGGAGAACTACATCGCCTGAAACAAGCCCATTCCCAGAAAGAAACCATGAAGGATGGCCCCGCAAAGCCGTCCGCTGTCGTTGCAAATCGAGATTATGCCGCTGGTGCAAAATCGGCTGCCAGTACGTGTTCTCTGATCATTTCCTCTCGCGACGATAAATCCGAGAAGACAGTCGAAACCCTCAGCCAGATCGAAAGAGACTTGACGAAAACTATTCCTGATGCCGCTGAAAAGTTGAAATTCCAGAACGTGCGACGGACCCAAAACAACAACATCGTCCTTCGCTTTCGTGACCAGCAGGACAGAGATGCTGCAAGAGCCGAACTCGACCTTCATAAAGAAACCATCGGAATCACGGTAAGTGATACTAGGACTCGTGTTCTCAGACTGATTGTAAGACGCGTTCCTAAAAATACGACATCGGATGATCTAAAGGAAATATTGGTAGGAAAATGCCCCGATTTGTCGGATGTTAAAATCGTGAAGAAGCTAGTCAGTAGTTCCGAAACCGTTCGTACGTGCGCGTTTATTATTGAAACCAGTCGTGCCGGTTATGAATTCTTAGCCAATGCGGGCAGTGTAAAATTTGCGTTTAGTGTGTGTCCAGTTGAGCATTATGTAGTCAAGTGTTTCAATTGCAGCGGCAATGGCCACATAGCCAAGCATTGTCGGTATCCCAGGCTGTTCGAAAAACAGGGTGCTAAGCCAGAAAATGGGACTGCGATGTCAAAAAACTAGTTTCGTATATCACCGAACCTGTTAAT
>JAQGAU010005224.1:0-10517 GCA_034698045.1 Paramacrobiotus richtersi
TGGGCCAGTAACAACGGCAATGTAACCAAGTTACAGAAATTGCCAATAGCATAGAAGTCTACGGGAGAAACAATCGGATGCATCCACTTTGCAAATCAGTTCCCTGTAGTCAGGGCATTACAGCGCCCTACTGCTCAATTGGTGAAGGTTCAATAAGAATTAATAAGAACACAAACGCTTGGTGAACCGCTGGCAAAATGCCGGCAAACGTTAACTGCGGTGTATGTCTGCTATCGACGAAACGTCCATTCGTGTACTCAATTCGCACACATGCATAAGAAATCTTCAAATAAAAGCAGTATATAAACACATAATTGTATTTCCTTTTTGCGTCGGTTAAGCTTGCAACAAACCAGTCGGACAGTCGATGCCATATTGGTAGTTTACTGCTAGAATACCCAAAAAAGCAAACACTAACAAGGTTGTAATGTTTTTCGTACCAGCTGAGTTTTCTCGCACAATCGCGCCTTTCAATCGTCGATCATATACTGCTCTTTCATTCTCGACTCGTCAATGGAAAAAGCTATGTAACCCTTCGCAGGCAAGGTCGGAGCATTGTGCGTTCGTCTCATAGAACCTAACTTTTTGGGCAACTACGGGAACTGCGCTGCACGTCTGGTACTACGGGCAGATCGAAACTTATGGTTCATTGTTTCCGTGACAGGAAGCGAGAGGTCTTTCGAACATGATGTAACAACAGTAAGTTTGACCATTAATTTGCCGCGTGTGGGTGTGCCCCTGTGAACGAGGCCCGGTTTACAACTCTCTGCAATATTATCCTGTGTACTGTATACCTACACTCTAATGGGCAGCGGAAATATTGCCAACCAGATCAACAAAATACAAATGAGGAACCTGTCCCGATTTATACCTCATCTTCCAGTTTATAGCTCATGTTACCGTGCTTGTAACAAACCACCACCACCGCACATAAACTTAACGGAAGTATTTTAACACGAAAACACCGGTTTTTAGAAACATGAAATATCAGAAACTCTATAACGATGTAAATCCAAGTGTTCTCCAAAATGTTTTTTTGTTGCATCGAACCGATAAACTCCAATCAACATACAATGGAATTAACGCATGCAAATAGCCTCCAGGAAAGATTAACGCTCAATAGTGTAACGGGGAACGAGCGTGCGGGCATATCGGCACACGTTTATTGATCTTAGCTGACCATCCTGATACTGCAACTGATCTCACCGACTGATGGATTATGTGGAACATGCAGCGATGGTGCCTTTTATAGGGCGCCAGATACAGGAATATACCCATAAGGGGCGGATACATAGTAGCTGACCAGTACATACGTAATGAGGGATGGACCTTCCTCGTTACAATAGGGACAGTATTCACACGCGCCAGTTAGTACATTAGTTTTCTCAAACTGCCTTCCGGGGTGATGCACATATACCCGTCCGTCCAATACACCGAAACATCCCGACACGTCTGGTTAACACTCTGCCACTGCCCATCCACCCGCTTCCTGATTTGATTGCGCGAGTCAGTGATGACAATGTGGTCAACATCATAAGCACTGACGTCCCGCACCCGATTCTCGTACTCTTCCCAGCGGATACGGGCCCAGCTCCACATGAACAGGTCGTCGTTGGTCGTAGAGTACAGCATCAGGCCGTCGTTGCCCATGACGACATCGTGGACAGGGTCCACAGTGGGTACTCTCTTATAATGTTTCATCGCGTAGTGGTACAGTTCACCGTTGTTGGACACTAGCAGGGCTTCGTCGTAACACCGCGGTGAAAGGCGGCTGAAGCGCACTCCATCTGGCACTTTCGTGACCTGTGTTCAAACAACTGTATAGACCACACTTCCTTGCAAATAACTCTCTGTGGACTGTGGACAGTATTTTTTCCTACTACGCTTGTACGCTATTATGTTAGTATTCTTACAATTGTTAGTCTGTTGGCCGACGTAGCCTGAATTCCCATAAACCGTTTATAGCTGCTTGTACGCTGTACTAATACGTAATCCTGGCATACTATTGCTGTACGAACGCTCTTGCACTGTGAGTAACCTGGCTTCCGCCGAGAAGTGTTACGATAGCTCTAGTGTTCGGGGCGCACATGTCACGTCACGTACCCATCGTACCGTATTATCCGACGTTTTGGCCAAAAGAGGCGATAACGTACATACCGTGGCAAAGAGACCTACTGCTACGTATAATGTATTTCCTACCAACTGGCCGATTTCCTGATCCGCTGTCATCCGGTAGGGCTTTCCGTCGGTGTCAATGTACCAGACCGCCCCATCGAAACCAGTATCCACAAATCGTACATTATCCAGCATCTTCTGCGCCGTGGGTTTATCGAAGGCCTTGCGCCACAGCTGATGGAGGTCATCAACGTACCAATATTCATAGCGATCCCTGTTCAGATACCCACCAGCCACTGCCACGCCAACGACATGGTCCGGAAAGTCCAGGTCGAAGGGAGCGAAGAAGTACACCTCCGGCAGTTGGCCGCCTACTTGTTGACTGGAGTTACTGGACAGGGTCTCAGACTGGTTATTGTCTGCCGCTGAGACCAAGCTGAATGTGAAACACAACACAGTCGGACATACCACATGGTTTTTTTATTGAGAACCATTAGATCTGACTTGTAACGTCGGAAGAATGTCTGAACGCTAGACATTTTCATCGTAGCCATTATACTACCTGAGGGCTTGCTTTAGCTAAGCAATCGATGGAAGCAGTTCGCTTTTGGATGACTGTGCTTAACGTTTACATAACCTTTATAATTGAGCCTCGTTAATTCAAGGATTTTAGACCACGCACCATGGCACTGTAAGCACTGGGATAACCAGTGCTCAGAGCAAAATGCTCTGATCGGCCAGAATGTATCCCAGAATGGGATATCTGGACAGCAAAACAAACAGGGAAAGCGCAGGAAGCAATAAACAAGCTTTATTGCTGAATGCAGCACAAAACAAGGGGAACAAGCCAGAGACAAATCTGGAAAGCTGCACGCATCTCGTGCAGAATATAATGAGCCTAACGGCGAGTTATGATGATGCTCGGGATGCTGTGCAAAGGCGATGCGGCATGACGCGATGCCGCCATGGTGCTCCGTCACCATCGAGAGGCAGCCCTCTCACACCCCCCCTACAAGACGAGCGTCCGTCCTCGGCGCTCCAACCATCGTAGAAGGTCCCAGGGTTTGAGGTGGAAGGTCCGGAAGTTGTGCACAGCGATGTCCCGTCATTAACAAGAAACATCAAAACATGTAACATTTTATCGAAAATAAGAACACCATTTCTTTTATTAATAAAATCACCATTTCATCTGTTACAAAAATCACAAATCTGTGAGAACACGGAGAACATAACCAAAGTCTAAAAAATACTGTCCATTAGTCTTTGGTCAACGGGATGAGTATCAATGGGTTATCCTGTCCGGAAATGAGTAATGAAGAGGGAAAACAGTGCCGAGGGGATGGGTTTGTCACCCTCTTCGTGGCACGGAGCAATACTGTCAATTGCCTCCACCAATGTCCATGTGTGACCAAGTCTGGTCCTGTTCATTCATCAGGTCAAAGTCTTCATCGTCATCACTTCCCTTTTTACGGGAAGGGGGCGGTTCATCGTGAATTGCTTCATGCAAAATCTGTCGTATTTCCGCTTTTCGTTTACGGTTGTCCTGGATGTAACGGTTGATGGGAATATTCGGTTTGGCATTGGCGGCAATGATGGCATGTCGGCCATCTTCCGGTGCCAAGTGCTGAGCACGCAACTGATGTCGCGCGTCGTCAGGGTCAAGCTGGCCGGCAGGGGTGACGGGTTTATCAACCACCTGGGCGTTCGTTTCGGGTTCAGCAGGGACAACAACTGTCCGTTCTTCGTCAAACATCATTCCTGCCTTATCTCTCGTCAGGGTGAAGTACATATAGGCATTGTCGAAGTATTCCTTTGTGTACGTAGCAGTGACCGCTTTCAGTCGTTCACGGGGGTCCTCTTCTGGTGGAAAGGTCGAACGCCACCGCTTATAAATAAGCGGGATCTCCTCATGTCGTATCTGTGGTGGTCCAAATGATTCAATGAGCTGTACCAGCTCACGCCAGTATTTCAATTTGTACTTCTTCCCACGAAGCAAATCTGGAAGGACCTCATTCCACAAATGTTTCCAACTCTTCATGTGCATAAGCCGGGCCGCAAAAATCAACAATAAGATCTCGCGACTCTTGAGCAACTCTTCGCTTTCCCAGAGACGGGCATATTCGTACAGTTCGGTAACCGCACGAGATCCAAGATACTCATGGAGTGGGTTAGCTCCCGGCATCAAGAACATGGCCAATTGAATCATGTGGTGACTATGGCCAAAAAGGTCCAACTGGGAAAAGGTTTCATGCGACATCCGTCGTAATGGCACGCGGAGTCGTTCCAATTCGAACTCACTAGCGAGTCCGTTCAGCCGACGAGTCTCATACTCCCGGTTTCGTTGTTGCTCGTTGTGGAGATACTCCGCTGCCGATGCATCCCAATATGCACGCGCCCATTGGCCGTACAAATTAGTCAAATCCAAAAATGTTCGGAGCTTACACATCATGGACGCAACACGTCGTTTATCGTTGTTTTCTTTGATGTTGAGGAACTGACAAATGAGGCACGCCACCTCGATTGGTGGTTGAAAATCAAAAGAGATTCCTCTCTCGACGGCAGTCGGTGACAACTCTTCTGGTTTCACGACATGTGCCTTTGGTTCGGCTTCTTCGGTGCACTCGATGTGAGTGTACTTAAATGATTTCGTCAAGTGTTGGAACACCTGGGAACCTCGCTGTCGGAATCGGGTTTAAAACCGGTGGAGCGATCTCCGGTGACTCTGTACGAATCGTGGGGTCCGGAGTGGGTTCTCGCATGGTGGTGACATGTGGAATGCCATCTGGCCCAACAATCAATGACGGTATTTCCACTCGTTCAGGTGAGGGCATGAAGTCTGCGCTTTTGAAACCATGGGGTCCTCTTCCCATGATGGGAGAGGTAACAGGGGGAGCCGGTGGGGCTGGTGGGGTATCCACACTAACCGCCACGGGGTCCGGATCTGCCTGCCTTGGTGGCAAACTCTGTACGACCTTCTCCACTCTTCTTGGTGCATGCTCACCACTCCACGTATCAACAAACTGTCGTGGAATGTGGCTAGAAGTTCGAGAACTGGTTGGTGGGTTCGCCAAACCAGAACTCGTAGAAGCAGTGTACTGTCGTATAGCCGCTTCAATTTCCGGTGGTGGTTTCATTACAGGTAATCTGGCAAGTATGCCAGTAATTTTCTTCTCTCCGGTTTTTGGGTCGATACTGGTGATCACATTGGTTACGTCCAGTTGTGAACCAGCGGGCGGGTTTACCACGCTTTGCGGTCCCGAACTGTTGTGGTCAGACCAGTCTGCGATGTCTTCTTGTACTGGTTCCGGTATATTCTGCTTTCGCAGAATCGGGAAGAGATTATAAATTCCTTCGGAATGGTGTACTTGATTCGGTGTTCGAAAATCGTTCTGATGTTTCTACAGGTTCAATTGAATTTGTCGTCGGTCTCTTTCAACCGCTGCTTTTTTCGTATTGGTCTGCACAGCGGGTAAACGCTGTTCAATTTCTTCCTGGGTTTTTCGGACATCATCCGATACTGCTGATGCAGCATCTGGGGGATTCTTCGAAGAATCGGCCGAGCTGGAGAAGGGTTTCTCACTCCACTCGCCGTGGATGCAGCCTTTTGACGACTGCTCGAAGATTGTCGGGACGATGAGTTGTTTCCGGTGCTACGAGAGTTTTTGGACTCCCGTATCGGTGACTCTCGTCGTGAACTGGACCCAGAATGTCCGTGGGAAATGTTTCCACGGTCTCCAGTGCTAGTTCCATGTCTTCGCGAGTCCGTACGATCGTGGGAAATGTTTCCACGATTACGGCCGCGGTCCGAATCTGCACCGGCATGGGAAATAGTTCCATGCTGTCGAGTGTCAGTCCGGGATGTGCGATCCTTGTCTCCGGTCCGGTCTGAACTGGCCGAGCTGGTAGACGGGTTTATCATACCACTCGCCATGGGAGCAGTACTTTGACGACTGCTCGGTGCCGAAACTGCGCTACCGGGGTGGGTTTGCCCGACGGTGCCAGTTGATACGACATCCTTGGTGACCGGTGGTGGTGGTGGTACTGTGAACCACTTACTGGACGTCAGAGCCAGTCCGCTGATCATCTGTTCGTAGATGTAAATAATCCGTTCCTGATCGGCTCTCGTCACCGGGTCAGAATTCCAGAACTGGTCTTGGATCACCTCTGTGTAGGCTGCAGCATTTCCGTGAGTCGCATGATCCAAGTAGGCTGCCAGAAATTCCGTAAACTGCCGGCAGGTGTTCTGGATGCAACTGATGCATTTCTTTCCGCAATTGGCAGTACATGCCAGACAGCTGGGGTTGTCCTGGTCGTACTTCCTCAGTAACGCGCGTCGGTCGGCCATTGCGGAGGGGTTTCTCACGCAAGGTTTACTTCTTCCACGCTGACAAACACCTGCAACACAAACACAAATCCGCGGGTTAACGGATATCACACACAGTGTTCCACGGGTTTATGACAACACTGCATGCTGAGCTGCGCCTATTCTAAATTGCGCGCGCGTTTGATGGTGTGGCTGTCAGTTAATGTTTCGACACGTTCTTTTCTTTAGTCGAGGCTCCGGGGGAATTTGTCCCTCGTTAGACAAATGTCAAAAATTTGGCTTTGCAGCTACGCAAATTCGGGCCGAGCCGAGCTAATTTTCTCTGTCTGCTTCTCTGCATGGCAGCTTTAGATTTTGGCTGAGCTCGGTACTGCGTTCTCATGTGATCTGGACTTGTCACGAAGTCGCGAACGGATACGTGCGTTCCGAACTGAACTTTCTGCTTTTTGTTCTCGCTTCTGCGAAGTTGACTGAGGACTTGTACTTCATCTTCGGAAGGTTTTTCTTCCTCGTTCTCATCGTCGACGTATGAAGTGTACTTCTCCTTTGATTTTAATCGCTCTGACCGTCGTAACGGTATTTCCGGCTGTTCTGCCGAATCGACCAACACGTCCTGGGTTTGGGAATCGTGTGGCTCAGCTACGTTTTCCGGCTCACGGTCCTGGGTTTGGGAACCGTATGCCAAGAGGTCCTCATCCGAATCTGAGTCGGACAATGGTTCACCTCCTTTAGCCAAGCGTTTTGCTGCACGCTTTGCTTGCTTCAGTTCGAACTTCCGAACAAGCCATTTCAGTTCTTCTTCCTTGTCACGCAGCTGTCGTAACTGCTCCCTAACTGGGAGTTCTTCCAATGGTACTATCGCTTCCTTCCGTTTATCCTTACGAATAATTTCTTCGTCATCTTCTGGATATTCTTTCGGTTTCTTTAACGGTTTCGCGATTTGTTTCTTTGCCTTCGGAATAATATCCGATATGTCGTTCTCATCAGGTGGGGTTACACCATCAGGAACATCGCTCACGACATCGGGTAATTCCCGAAGAAGTCGCTCGCGTTCTTTGTCTTCGCCGTCGGGGTCCCATCGTTCCCTACGGTATATGCCGGTGACGGGTGGTGCTACACTGACATCCCGATCAGCTGTTTTCTTCACACGATCCACAGAGACCGTCTTCATCTTGTTGGAGTTATCATCACGTTTTATTACCACCTTGTTGGGGCCAGGAAAGTCCACCACCTTGAATGGATCTTCGTAGCGCTCCTCAAAGCTGTCATCCGTAGGTTTCTGCTCGACACGCACAAGAACAGTATCACCGCACTGGAAGCTGGGTTTGGCTTTCCGTCGGTTGTACCGCTCTGCGTGTTTCTCGAATTCTTCCTCCATGCGAATTTTCGCGATATCCTGCGCTCGTTTGGTAAAATGCTGCAGGTACTCGACGTAATCCTTTACTGTCGGGTGATCGAGTGGCAGGTTCGTTTTCATCAACGTATCCACCCAATGCACTTGTTCTCGCCCATATAACATGTAGTATGGCAAAAATCCGGTTGTCGTCTGCACAACACGATTTCGTGACGCTACAACGTGTTGGAGAATCTTATCCCAATCGTGCTTGCTTCCCTTGGGCAGGCATGTAGCTAGGGAGTCGGCTAGAGTTTGCATCTGCATCTCTACCAAACCAGTACCTTCCGGATGATACGGTGAACCAAACGTATGCTTCATCCCGAAGCATTCCGCAACCTTCTTGATGAGCGCATTTTTGAAATGCGTACCATTGGCGGTATGGAGAATGTGCGGTGCACCGTACGGCAAGATGACGCGGTAGATCAAGAAGTCTGCGACTTCTTGTGCAGAACATGTCTTCAGTGGTTCCGCAATGACAAACTTGGTCAAGTAGTCGATCGCTACAGCGATGTACTTGTGTCCGCGTCCCGATGCCGTCTTGATCGGTCCTTTCAGGTCAACCTGGAGGCGCGTGAACGGCTCTCCAACTTGAATCTTCTGAAGTTCGCCTGGGGTTGCAGTGCGAGGTGTCTTCCTGAACTGACACTCTGGACACTGTTCCAGATATCGCTGGATGTCGTTCTCCATGTTGTTCCGGTAATACTGGAGCTTGATGGCATGGAACGTTTTGTCACGTCCCAAATGCGAAGCAGTAGGTGCGTCGTGGAATGTTCGCATGATATCTGCTCGCATGTGCTTCGGTGCGAAGTACCTCCTCCACTCACGGCCATCCTTGACCATGATGCGGTACAAAATGTTGTCGTACACTGCGAAGTGCTCCTTGTACCTCTTTACCACTTCTCCCGTCTCGCTGGTCTTAGCGAGTTGTCCTTTAATATGGACAATAAACGGGTCTCTCAACTGTTCGTTGGAGAGAAAAGTGATGTTATCCTCTTCATCTTCCCGTAGTTCGGGATCCGAGAGTGTCGTGACACAAATCTGTGGTGTGCTAAATTTGTAGTCATCGAACTGTGGTACATTGTCTAAGTCGTCGTCGCCCGGCGGGTTTACCGGATTACGACTAAGCGCATCTGCATTGTCGCAGAATTTTCCTGGACGATACACAATCTTCATATTGTACCGGCCTAACGCAATCGCCCAACGGGTTAATCGGGGATTCGTGCCTTTCGAGTTTGAGGTCGATCGCAGCAAGTTCGTCAACGCATGGTGGTCCGTTTTCACGGTGAACTCGCTGTAGTCGATGTAATGGCGGAACTGGTGCACAGCGTACACCACCGCCATACATTCCAGTTCGGTAATAGCGTACCGAGTCTCTGCTGGTGTCAGGAGACGTGACGCATAAGCGATAGGATGTCCGTCTTGACTGAGGACTGCGCCAATGCCGAATGTACTGGCATCGCATTCGATGACTGTGGGTTTGTTGGGATCAAACTTCCCCAACACTGGTGCTTCACACATGGCTTCCTTCAAGCCTTCGAACTGTGCTGTGTGCACATGCGTCCAATCGCGTGCAACGTCGGCTTCATTTCGTAACAACTTAAAGAGCTCATTAGAGATCTGCGCAAATCCCTTGATGAACTTCCTGTAGTAGTTACATAGCCCGAGCAGAGATCGTAGCTGCTTTTCGGTTCGGGGCATCGGGAAGCCTGTAATCGCCTCGTTTTTCGCCGGGTCTGTGCGAATCCCAGCTGCTGAGACAATGTGTCCCAGAAACTTCAATTCGGTCATACCGAAGTAGCACTTGCTTGGTTTCATGGTGAAGCCTGCCTCCGAGATTGCTTCGAAGACTAGTTCCAGGTTGTGGAGAAATTCTTCCCACGTTTTACCGGAGACGATGATATCGTCGATGTAAGCGTGAGCTTTCGCGTTCTTATCCTTGGACTTGACATTCCTCATCATGCCATCTGCTGCCTCCTGAAAGGTGGCCGGCCCGTTGGTGACACCAAACGGCATACGAAGGAACTCATACAATCCGTCCTGCGTGACGAACGCAGTCTTTTCGATACTGTCCGGATGCATCAGCACCTGCCAGAAACCCGAGAAACAGTCTAATCCGGCGAAGTACGTATCTCCAGCCACTGCGTCCAGGAGCTCATCTGGATGCGGCAGCGGGTACGAATTTTTCTTCGTTACCGAATTAAGCTTGATGTAGTTCACACAGAACCTCGTAGTCTGGTCATGCTTGTGTGCAAGAACCACCGGGAAACTTCACGGTGAATTCGAGTACCGGATGATGCCTTAATCGAGCATCTCCTGTATGTGCTGCTGGATGAGCTGCCGTCCTCTCCACGACGTTCTCGCGGGAGCGCACGTGATAGGCGGCGAATTACCAGTGTCGATGTGGTGTAATGCCGTGGTCACTTGGCCGTACGGACGCTTGAACGTAGGAACAATCTGCGGAAACCGTCTGATGAGGGCATACATCTGTGCCTTCTGCACTTCAGTCAAATCCTTGTTGACTTTGAACTGCTTGATAATCTCCTCAAACTCCGCTCGTTCCTCTGGCGTCATTTCCGTCAGCTCGACCTTCGATATTTGCAGCATATCCATCTCTTCGTAGGTCTCCAGAATACCCACGAATGCACCACGCTTAATGATGCGACGCTGGCTGCCATAGTTGCT
>JAQGAU010005225.1:0-10516 GCA_034698045.1 Paramacrobiotus richtersi
TTCCAATATTAGAATATACAAACTATGATCAGTGATCACAAGAAACCCTGAGGCGGCAGCCGAAGGTGTTTCTTGTAGTTATTAGTACGGGATCCATTCTGATCGCTTTTTCAGTTTATGTGTCAGTCGATATTTTTTCAGAATCTTTTCGTAAGCGTGTCGAAGGCTGGAGCCGCTGCGTCCACTATACGTATTGACTTGAGCGACATAACCGAAGAGAAAAAATCGGTCTATCCGAAAACGGTAGTTCAGCTGAGCAACTACGACCAGGCGGAAATCCATGCAACACTGTTGCCGCTAATCGAGTACCAATGCAACTGATGCAAGTGTACACTAAATTTCGTGTAATAACTTTTCCACTTGGTCAGCCGTTTCACGTTACTCCAGTAGGACATTTCGGCATACCCTCTGTCAGTTACGTTTGCTGCGTTGTTGATGCGTCAACACGCACGGTGATGTTTTTCGACCGGAGCGTAGCAAAGGTCTTCTATACTCAGCTCCAACGCATTTGTGTCTGCCTTTCATACGAGACACGATAACTCTCTTCGAAATGGTCCGATTTGCTTGAAATTTAGCCAGACATGCTCGCCATTACGAGTTCTGGAACCCAAATGTTTTTTTGACATTACCTTTTCAAAAATAGCAAAGTTATTAGGATTAAACTGCAACATGTATGTACCGCTAATACCAAACAATAGAAATGTTTTTCGAAGACTGACCAGAGACTCGGCAGAGGAAAGCCCCTAGCGCAAGTGAAGAGAATGAAAAGCGGATACTGCACTTTGAAAAGCAGCCATACGCTTTTATCGCTCCGGTCTTCATCGCCAGCATCAGCGGAGAGCGATTACCTAGTAACCTTACGCCTTGAAGCATGCCTCTGATTGTGTACTGCTCGTAAGTGGAATTAAGGCAGCTACCGGACTGAGACGCTTGACCAGTCATTACTTGATAGTAACTCGATGCCATAATATTATGGAGCAGACACAGAAAATCTCGAACTGGTCACTCTGGTACTATAGAACTGTCTGCGTCCCCGATTTTCTAAACAAATGGAGCTATGCATTAAGTTTAAAGCATGCGTATTGTTTAGTCTCTTTTCATCGGTCACAATTAACCATTAAGCTGAGTCAGCGACAGAGTATGGAAAGCGGTAACACCATGATGCAGTTACTGGACGGCAGAACGCACTATACTTCCGGCTCTTTGATATAGTCCATTCGCCCGCGTGCTACGCCATACAACCGACACTGACAGTACATTCAGCATGAAATGATTGGAGCCGCGTGACAAAGGAAATCATAATTTTCACTGATAAAGACACTTAGACATCAAGGAAAGTAAAGGGAGACACCGTATCCAGAAGCATGCAGTGTATTCGCCGCAAATTATTAGACTAAGCCGTGAATCCGGTGGCTACCAAAAAAGAAGAAAGGCGGGCAAGAAAATCGGTACTTTTTGTCCGTTTTTTTGTTATGCAAGCACGTTAACCACATCTGATGACTTTCCTTATGGCTTTTCTCAGATCAGGCAGCGTCGAGTGGTAAATAAAGGGATTACAAACACAGCTGGCGTACTGTAACACTACAACCACAACGTAAATATCCTCATTCCAGTAACCGGTGAAATCCGCAATGAGGTAGTACACCACTCCTGGGATCCAACAGATGAAAATACACAGAGTTAACAAGGCAAACAGCCTGAACAGCTTTTTCTCCGAGGAGCGATGAGCAATGACCCTGATCCCTTTGCTATCGAGGGGCACATTGGAGATGACTCTGGACTGTTGTTCAGGCTGGATCGTTTCAGTTGCGCCGTGTGTCGAAAACGCTTGTGTTGTTGTTTCTACAAATCACATAACCACAGCTGTAATATTTAGGCGTCGGATTACGTGAACTGTGTGGAACATCAACATACATAACTTGGTATAAAAGTTGACTGCAAATTTCATGGTTACTTACAATTGTTACAATTACAATTGTTAGCTTGTAACGAAATCTAAATAGCAACTGAAAGTAAGATTAATTATTAAAAAAATAGATTACCGGCTCTTATCAAGATCTTCACTCGGTTGCGTCCGGCAAGTCTAACGAAAATTATCACATATATGGCAATGATTGCAACGGGTGGAATATCATACGCAACGAACTCAATGACCAATGCGTAATCGTGTTGAGCTGTGGCGTTAGGATTACAAATCGTCAGATCATTGTAATACGTCACATCCATAACCATATACGGCCAGATCAAGCACATCAAGTATACCCATACTACCACGCAAAAACTGATGGTCAGTTTCTTAGAACGGAAATTTCGGTATCCAAGCGGAAATAACAATGACCACAACCGGTCTAAACTTATCAAAAGGATCGTATAACACGAACCGCTTGCGAAAATCGAACTTATTGACATATAAAACGGACACACTTGCTTTCCGGTTTCAGAGGATGGTTTAACGGTGTAACCGATGAAGCTGGTCATAGCGAATAACGCGAAACCCAGGTCGCAGAACGAAACATTCAAGAGGTAATATGAAAACGGTGTCCGTACCACTGGGTCCTTTATAAACGCTAGAACGATTAGGGTGTTGTAACAAATCGTTACTATGCAGATTATGGTAACGAAGACGACCATAACATAGTGTGCTGCAGATACATTTGTTTCTGGACCCAGTACCGTAGTGTTGTTCAACATCGTTGCAGTTCAAGGAATGACTCCAGTGAAACGCGCTTAAACTGCACGTTTTGGAGAGTAGACTGGAAACGAAGAAATGAAGGAGACAGTTGAGCAATATCCTAATAAGCCGCAATAGCAGGGTTTTATAAGGTTTCTAGGGAGACAAATGATGCTAGCAGGACCCCTGGAAGCTAGGTAGGAACAGACCAGGAAGCCGTGATTATGGTATTTTTAATTTCCAATACTACAAAATTAATTAACGTCTCAAGAGACTCTTGAAGCCGTTTCTCTGTCTGATTCTGACGAAACATCTCAACAATAAACAGCTATATCAGAACCTGCAGTGCTGGAACTTTTTTTAGAAGAACAGACGATGCTCAACATCGTGAACCAAGGATAGACTACACTAACGTCAACCACATGCAAACCTTTCATTTTCGCTAAGGAGCAAAAGGTGTCTCGCTTTGCATGTTGTCTTTTAGGTCGATGGCTTTTGACTGTAAATACCAGGCTTGTACGTCGTGTTAATGAGCCATTTTCATGCAAGGAGCCCACGGTGGGAATTGTCACGAACAGTACACAGCAGAAATGCCGCCGGGAGGAAACACACAGCGTGTGCAAATTTGTATAAAGGAGTAATGAAAATTCTCAGCAATCCAGGTAACCAAACGGCAAACAACATCAATTTTTCTGCTGATCAGCAGCTGGACGACAGCGAGTGCATGACTTATTGATCAGGTGTTGTTTCGAATGACGGAAGACGCAGCAGGAAACGCGGATATTAAATTTGAAGAAAGGGATCGGAAGCGTAAGCGAGACAGGTATTTCGATAAGAAATTGTGTCGTGCTTCTCTTTATTAAGTGTCGATTGATAAGTTTTTTTCGCTATCACTCCTGGTCGTGCGCCACAAAAATCTGACACAGATGTGGTAATTAAAAACACTTCAGCACCTAAAGTCTCTTAAAGTTTATGCGCAAGCCGGATATGGCCGTCCTCAGTACACTACAACTGCTTTAATGTGGTAGAAACTAGTACAACTAACAATCGCAATCCAGAAAGTTATCCGTTCACTCGGTCAGAAAATCAGAAGAAGAAATCTAACCGGAAAAAACAATGGCACGTTAATGCATCTGATGAGTGTTCTTATTTCATAATGCAGTTGATGATGTTGCATCAGATAGTGTCATTTGTGTACGCTCCGTACTGACCACTGGATAAGCCGTGCGCGCTCGCTGGTATGGTCCTGTCAGATGCATGCTGACTGCTGGACGCGGATACCAGAATCCACTAAACCAGTCAGAGTTCACTAAACATATTCGTAACGTACTTCGATATGTTCCATTAATATCCAGGTTTACGTATATGCTGCTTTTAATCTTCAGCTCGCTCAGGCGCACTGCCCAGATTTCAGCAATTCTTATTTGATCACATGGGCGGGTGTCGGGTGAACAACCGCCAGCAGGTGCTGCATTGGTTGATCAAGATAAGCATCGATGAAATCTGGGTAGTAAGTTGAAGATTAAAGGCAGCGTATACGTAGACCTGAAGGTTAGGGGAACATATCGAAGTACCGTAACTATATTTCTACTGTAAATAACCGTATCGTAATAAAGTCACTGCAAGTTATAACTATCTTTTGCGCAGGCCTCTCCGTTCTTTGAGTCGCCAAGGTCTTGGAGTCATACTGCGTGGTCTCTTGTTTCCGTTTTTATGGGAAACAGTGACTGTTTTCGATATCTGTCATTCTTAACGAAATTTTCCTGAATCTGTTAAACGGTAATTACGTACTTCTTGAAGAAGACGTGTTCATTTCTCGGTCGTTGGTCGATTACAACCGTGAACAATGTAACGCTCGTAAGCTGTAATTGCTATTACAACATAAAGTGCTGAACTGAAAAATAAGCTAGCTTCCTTTATCTGCAGAGCAGTATCTTTTTGATCGCTTTCCGTAGTTCTGGCAAACTCGAATGGTAGATAATCGGATTGAACACACAGCTGAGATACTGCAGACATCCAACGATCGCAAACAGAGTATCATTCCAGTAGGGAAGGAAGTCCACTACCAAGTAGTAAATGTTCCCCGGGAGGAAACACACAAGTATACACAGAGCCAGCAATGCGAAAAGTCGGTGGAACTTCCGTTCGTCTTTGTGTTTTACGACATGGAGTGCCGTTGGTTCGTGTCTTTTTGCTGCAGAGGAATGTAAATGCGTAGCGCTATGCGCTTGTGAATCCTTATTGTGCTCGTCGTGTACTTTATGGGAGAAACCTGAAAAAATTTGCAGCCGTTGGAGCTTCATTGCTTTGGTGAGCAGCACCTAGAGTATTCGCTGCAGATATCCTGCTTCTTGTCAAGGAACGCAATCACAGTTTTCAAAATAGAAACAGGCCATATTCACATTAAAAAAAACAATTTTAACCAGTTTTGCATCAGAATTCGCTCAATACAGCGATGCATTACAAAGGTCTGTGATTACAAGATAACGCAGTTCATGTGCGCAGGTTACAATGCTTTCGTGCGGCATTGTACAAACCATGAATTATATACTAAAGAAGACACCTAAAATTGCGCACGTAATCGTGTCATTGTCATCCTACCTTGTTGCCGTACTTGCGCACGACCGTGTAGTTTGACGAAAACCAGCACGTAACTGACCAGAACGAACCACGGTGGAAAATCATAAGCAAGGAACTCAATAACCAGCGAGTAAACATGCTGTTCTTTGAAGTTTATGCTACACGCATCTTCATTTCATTGTACCACAAAGCATCCATCAGATTATACGGTGCAAGCAGAACAAGCAGGTACATCCACGTACAGGCACATATTGTCAGTGTAAACTTCACGGACCTAATGTTGCGATACCGCAAGGGTGAATACAGGGAACATAACCTGTCCAAACTGATTAACATTATCGCGTGCCCAATACTGGTAGCAAAAAGATTATCCAAAAAGTTATAATACGGGCAGTATGCCGTACTGGCGTTGGGGTTCAGCGTAAACCAGACAAAGCCGGACATACTGAATACTGCGAAACCAAGGTCGCTAAGTGCCACGTTGAGAAGATAATAAGAAAACGGGTTGCGGATTGCCCGGTCACGAATAAACGCCAGGATAATTAAAAGATTGCAGGTAATGGTACCGACGCAGATTATACATGCTATTATAGCGAAAGCATGCAGTCCTGGATTATCTTCCGTAGAAGAGGTGGAATTGTCGCTCACGTTTGTCATGCTTAACGTGTTATTAGATGCTGCAGACAGATCCATGTTTGGCTCCTGGCAAAGATTTGTCTCCAGATAAAACGAAATAAAACGAATGAGTTCTGTCAGTTGTTGATCTGAATAAATATACAAAGAGTATGGAATAATATCTAAAGCAGAACAATTTTGCGCAGCTCTCGACACCCCTTTTTCCGTCGGATGTCCGCGATCTGGATTTAGCGGAAGTTGTTGCGTAATAAACGGTAGCCGAGCGAATTCTGGATGCGTGGAACTCGTAATACAGGCGCAGGTGGATAATAAGCCAATTACTTTTTGCGCGAAGGGTAGTACACTTTTTCGGTTTCAAAGGATGATTGTCACACCTGCACGTATCCGGGTCCAATCATTCACTTTATAGGTATCTCAGGAAGAACACAGACGAGTAATGGATGGTCACGTTTTGTTTCTGGCATGTATTGATTTACATTTTAGGGAAGCCTAATTCTTACAAGGACAGGTTACTGCGCATCACTGTTTACTGGACTTATCCAGAAAGCGACATTCTTGTTATTTAACTAACGAGTAAGCAGAAATATTGCCGGATATACTGTAAAACAGCAGTGTGCTCGTGGTTATCACGGTACATTATCACAGATACGCGGGACCGGAGGCCATTATATCATTTATCTGCAGGAAATGTTACCATACGCTTCTTGGTGATTGACACTTAATAAACTACCTAACTGCATACACTCATCAAAAATCAAATTTACCCAACATAAATTAACAAACCTATCCATTCTGAGCCATGAAAAACCCCGGATAACACCATGAACAGGCAAAACTGCTGATCACCTGAGCTTTATTGTGAGCAAGATCTCTCCCAGGGTTGTTTCTATTCCACAGTATCAGTTGAAGGTCAGCCGGTCATTGTCCATAATTTATTTCGCATAAGCAGTCGCCGACGATAATGGAAGCATAATAGCAGATAACGACACTTCGCGTACTCTTTCAAGTGTTCTCCGCATTGTAACCATTGAAAACGTTTTCAAGTCACATGCTCGGGGAAGAACAAACGTTGGACCCGGAATTTTGAAACGACTGTTACGAGGTTAAGTGGTACTCTATGCAACCGTCAAATTGCGACTGAAGCATTCAATCATGAATCAATAATAGTAAAAAAAAAACAAGACAAACTATAAGCGCAAGCACACAGCAAACGACCACGTTATCTTCCCGACTACAACTGTAGAATAAACCGATAGTATTATGCCAGCATTGATCAAAGAGTCAGCAGCATGCCCGAACGGTCAAACCGAACGGAACTATTCAAGGGAATTTCCTTCCGTACTTTTTGTATCTGGTTCTTGAGTTATGCTGCATTACAAATACAATGCTACCACGGGTGTCTGTTCGCGCTAACGTAAATAATTTACCTTTGTCATTGTTCAAGCTTCTCATCGACAACAAACCCTGAGCCCGTTATGGTACCTATGAGAAAAGTCAATATTGGGATATTATTGATATAGTGTATTTATTCTGATTAATGGATTAGATGAGTGGTTACAAGTTCAGCCAACAATATTGTCTCCCAGAATGTGAAGTAATGCCTCGATCCATCTCAAATAACAGTTTTTGCATGTACGATCGGATGTTACTTCCCGCCAAGATTGTCGTCAGGAAACGGATAATATTGCCCTGCGAAAAATCTTCACGGTCCTGTTTTACAGTTATGTGGACTCTTTTGCGAACCACATATTTGTATCCGGGAACACCACATATGTATTGCCGGTAACAACGACTCCCTTAAAGCGCATTCTTTCCTGATCACAATCGTATCATAACTTCAAATTTTAAATCCGAAAAGAAACAGGGTAAACCTTTCCACATGAATCACTTTGGGCAAGAAATCTACAAAATAGCTGAAAATGTAAGTTGTTCAGCTTGGTGCGGCCGAATTAAAGTCTTAGCATTTGGGTTCGAAAAAAAATAATAGTTGGTGACCTTTGGCACACACTCTCGTTAACCACGTGCGAACGATTAGTGGAACTGTACAGACCATCGACAGAACAGAATGTTCAAATATCCGTCTGGTAACAATTAATTATTAATAATACCGAAGTAAAAATAATCGATACGATAGCTGTCATCCTAAAGGAGATCGTCCAAGGAGACGATCAGAACATCTCGATTTCCATTATTTTCGTTGCAATACGGAGTTCGAAGGTTGCCTGTCTAGACAGGCAATCGCTTGAACTGTTTGACGAGCGGTTCAATCACTTCGATCAGTTTCGATGTACGTCTGGATGATGCGATGGATATACAGTACTGGACTACAGTACTGTATTAAGTGTATTTCCAGCACTCTACAGTACTCTGTACTGCTTCGTTTGCATCATCGAGACTTACTGCGGACCCTGTGCATTCATCTTCTGATAGAAAGCAGAGCAACCTTCTGAAATGACTGCGGAAAAGGTTCGATGCGGGAATTTCCTCATCGGCTAATTCGCATCGTGATCGTTCAGGAGATTTCAGATGTCATGCAGACTTGCGTCGATCAACTCGTCATACATTTCGAGCTCCGTGTTACAACACAATCGAGATTGTCTCCTCTGGCGATCTCCTATAGCATGGCAGCTTTTAGCATCGATTGTTTCCGGTATGGTGGTAATAAGGCGATTTTCCTTAAGTTTCAGTATGTTTCGGGAGAAATGGTGCTTGTGCGTAGTCCAAATCGATAAAACAGGAGACGGTACTAGTTTGGTGGTCTAAAGAGCAACATGCAACGACGATCTGAAAACAATTTATGCGCGCAACTTTCAACTAAAATTTTGGCACTGTAGCGCATGTAGCGTCAAATACTGTAGCGTTTACGGCCGGTAAAACCGTCCGGACGGCAAAACCGTTCGGCGGACACTTTTGCTTGTGAACCGGCAAAACCGTCCGGAGGACAAAAATTCCGTCCGGCGAAAAAAATCTTCCCACCCTAAAATGTGTTCCTCAAGGTTCCGACTGCTCTATGGACACGAAAATAAAGGTCATCCGGACACTTTTGCCGGGGCCTAGTAGCCAACTGGTTACACCGGGACACTTCTGCGCAGAATAAACTAATATACAGTGAGAGTAGCAGAAATGACCGTGTGTAACCGCTAAAACCGTCCGGACGGAAAACCTGTCCGCCGGGCGGTTTTTCCCCGCAGCCGCTAAAACCGTCCGGAGGGCCGAAAAAACGTCCGCCGTAAATTTTGCCCACCCACAATTTTTATTGCCGAAACAGGTTTCTGGCACCCAGTCTCACCCGGACACTTTTCCCGGACGTGTCCAACAGCCCGGACACTTTTCTCTGCAGTGTTCTGTTGGTGTCCGACAGCCCGGACACCTTTCCCCGCAGTGTTCTATGGTGTAACGCTAGGCTTGAATATCGCTAGGTGGAACAGAATCCGCTTCTTGAGCGGTGCGGGGAAAGGGCCCGAGATGTAGAATACATCCTGAACAAGCTTTCGGAGTAGATACGGAACATAGCGGTGAAAAGTGATGGCGCTAGCTGTGGTACACATTGGCATCGGGAAAGCCACTCCCAGTCTACTATTGGACATTATATAACACTGCGGGGAAAAGGGTCCGGGCTGTTGGACACTACAGAACACTGCGGGGAAAAGTGTCCGGGCTGTTGGACACGTCCGGGTAAAGTGTCCGGGTGAGACTGGGTGCCAGAAACCTTTCAGCAATAAAAATTGTGGGTGGGCAAAATTTACGGCGGACGTTTTTTCGGCCCTCCGGACGGTTTTAGCGGTTACACATGTCCTGTGCAGCAATCTGCCTAATAACGGGTCCCGCGCAAGAACATTCAAAATCTGGTAAGGTGATATGCCGTGAAATGCACGGTGTAACATTCTCCAAGCTCTTTGATACTCTCAGAAAAGGTTATCGTCAATCGTGTTATTGTTATTGCACTTTTATGAAAGTGTGATTTATGAAATACCATACATTTTTAGATGACTTTGTAACAAAGCCTTTGTAAGGCTTTCGTTGTGACCAGAACTGTCCTGAAACGATACGTTTTGTCGACATAATGTGACGATTACGAAGAACCTACACATAAAAGGTCCCCCTACAAGACTTTCAGATTGAATATCGAAGGTATGCCGTACTGAACAGTTTGTACATAATTGATGTTTGCCGTGCCGTGAACAGCAGGAGAATGTTCTGATCCGGAACTATCAGCCAAAGCCAACGTAATGCATTATTTGGTATCAACACAACAACCCACTCTGTCTAATGTACCGAAAAAACGAAATTAACCAAATCCATTAGGGATACCGCTGCGGCTCTACTGTTTCTGTGGTGCATTGTTCGCAGGAGGCGGGGCATAAACAGGCGCATTCTCTGGTGGCGGGTAGGAGGGTGCATACATCTGCGTCGGATATGGTGGAGGAGCTCCTGGGGTGGTAACTGTCACCGACGGAGCAGCTGTATAGTTGTTGTTGGTGAAGGCTACCGTCTGGGCCTCAGTCACACGCGGGCTGCGTTTACCGCAAGTGACGCACGCTACGCACGCCAAAATCCCACCGACCAGGGCGACAAAGCCAGCGCATCCGAAGATGATACCGGCGATTGCCCCGCCACTCAGTCCCGTGT
>JAQGAU010005226.1:0-10515 GCA_034698045.1 Paramacrobiotus richtersi
ATTTTAAAAATCGATAGAAAATTGCAGATTACGAATTTTAACGCAAACTCTTCGATTTGTAAATCCTTGACTAAGTGTCTTTAGACTTGAACTGTTCAGATTCGAACATCTGGAAAGATAAAAAAGGAGTTTGATTCCGTGGAAACTGAGACATAGAAATGTATGAATCTAGATATGCAGAAAACGCAGTCCACTTACAGATAATTCTCACACCCACCGTGCATAAATACATAATCGACTAATTTTTGTGTTTTAGGCAATTTCTTTGGGAAAATTTGTCTGCTGAATTGCTTCTTATTGACAAGATTGCATGAAAAAAAATAATCTGAAAAAGAGTTAGAAGTTTCCGTTAAATGTGTTTGGAATAGGCTCTTCGGTTTAGAAAGGAAATACGCGCTGTTACAGCCCATACACTACGATATCCGTGCATCCTTTGCTAACCATTGCGCTGTTTTACAAGGAATTTGTCAGAACTTTTGAATCGTTATATTTTGTCTGTTCCGCAGTTATCACTGGTACAAAGTCGCGTAAATGTTTTGTTTTCGTGATGCGGCATGTCTTTCACTGTGTTTTTTCTGTTTGAATGATAATCGTCGATTGGGATGTTCACCACGGTCCACGGCCAGCTGCGTTATATATAATTATAGGCTATCCAACAAGAATAGTATTTTCCGCATCATTTCTCAACTTTAGGGAAGACTGAGGACATTTTACGATGGCGATAGGTAGTCTCTCATCGATTCGAAACTTACTTGGTACAATTTGTTTACGAATTTCTCTTCTATAGGCATCTAGTTTTTTTTCCGCAGGTCCTTTACCGAAAGAAACCCATATTTTGTCTGCTGCAGTTTATTCCGAAATAAACGTTGTCTCAGCGGGGTATGGTCATCGGTTGTCCTGATGTGATATAATAACCAAAGGCATAAGACTACTGATTATTTCAGTATGAAAAAATCCTAGAAAAGCTGGATTGCAGATTTCCCCTCAGATGTTTTTTCAATCCACCGGAAAAGATTTCCGTGGATAAAACACACGGTTTGGCTCAGCTCCTATACAGCGACCGGTGCAGCGGAAGTTGTGGATCTGCAGTATCACATCATGGGCTCAGGCATTTACTGGACTGACTACCGTGATTCATGGGGATCTTGGCGATTTTGGTCGAATATGGTGTTTTGGGTACACAACAAGCAATGCTAGTGGCAGCTGCATCTTCTAAATGTTGGGGGTGCCGGCCGTCGTCACTGGCAAATGTCCGAATAGATATGCAGTCGTCAGGTGAAGCTTCAAAAACTAAAACCGGTCATTTATTCCGTTTTTATGGGCGGGAATATATTAATACGCAGTATTACTGAGTTTTTCTTGTAATAATTTTGTGCACACAACAGAACATGAGCAGTATCTTGGAAATACGGAGAAATTTGTAGTATAGTGACTGTGAAAGCGTGTAAATGATACAAATTCTTTGTATGGCATTAACGAGTATCACGTCGTCGAATGAATCAGAATGTGTTACTGAATACATTTTTATGATTCTGCTGCCGTGTGATTCCATCAGTTAGCAGTTTTTAATTTGTTTGGTTTTATTTGCCGATGGGCACCACCCAGCAATTCGTAACGGCCCAGCTGGCTTTTGTTTTGCCAGCAACTTGGCCATTGCCGCGCAATACAGAATGGAGAAATACAGGTTGAAAATGTGCAATTTCTCCATACATTTTTTAAGGAGGAAACCGATTAACGCTGATCGTGCAGATTACTGATTCTGTATCGAGATGGCACTGCACGGAGGTGGTGTGCAGGAGCTATTCTATAAAGATCCCAGGTAATCGCGGATTGATATAGTAGAATTCATTTGGTATACGGACTGTACAATTCTTTGCACTGCGGCAAGTAAGATTGCTATCAGCTCAGTCAGAAACTGCTGATTGTGTTGGCGCGGTGAAGGGCTAGGGACTCAAAATGAACATTCCCTGGATTAATACGGTTTCCTGGAAATATGGCAAACGCTTATTTAAGTGACGCGTTTTCTTTTCCTCAGGGTATGGGAAAAAGAGATTATGTGGCGGCGTTTTTTGCAGCTGATAATGTCGGTCGTATTTGAGTTGCATTTTTGATTTTGTAAAATATTTCTCAAATCTATGGTTATGCTATACTAACTGTGGCGGAGGAGTAGATCTCTTTCATGCAGTTAATAAAGGATACTGTGCTTGTTACGTGATTAATTTATGTTGTATGTATGTTTGCTTTACGTGGTGCGGTAAATAATTATAATTTCCAGTATTCACTTATGTGATTGGATAAGTGGTAGGACGAAAGGTCATTTTCAGGAAGTCGGCTACAACTCGAAGTAAGAGGACTCGGTCTGTACTTGTACTGCGCCTTTGCTAAACCGTCAGCGCTAAAAATCTCCATTGTTAAATGATATATAGGTAAGATCTGGGGAAAATGTCAGACTCTGAAAGGCGAAATCGTTGACATGCGTCCTGCATAAGTTCATAACCGTAACGGATGTTGTAACTTATTGGGATGTGAAGCTGTTCAGCCACTACTCGAACACTACGATAACTTGCTGTTACCATTAGAGAACTACAAGTAACTCTGCGAAGGATGGTTTGCGCTAACGGTGATTTCGCCCCGCAAAAGCATTGCGGGGAAGGGTACATTTCTGAATCGAAAAAACTAACATTGTAAAAAGGTAGCATATGCTGGGGTTAGTGAGTGGAGCCGGTTTGGAGTGGAGCACAACCACAATCGGTTTGCCATTCACCGCTCTGTGATGCACAGTTCACAATTGTCAGTGCTGAGTCTGCTGATTGCAAAAACTTCGTAACTGCGTACTTCTAAAGCAGAACCCAGTTTCAAATTTCCATTGATTCATTTCAGTTTTGCAAGTTCCATTTTCGATTATGCTGAAGACCTGTGATCATGTGTCCTAGTATCAGATTCTTATCGTTCGCGGGAGCATATTTCGTGGACGAATTTCTGTGCCCTAACACTGTGGACGTTCCAGATGATCAAGGACGTCTTCTAAATGGCATGGTAGTGGATATCACAGAGAATGGCCTCCTCGCCGATTTTTTTTGTCGAGGACAGCTGCCCCGCCTGGTAGAGTATGGCAAGCTGTTCCATTGTCAGTGGGAAAATTACGACAATGTCAACTCGTCGGGCGAGATCCAGGTGCTCCTGAGAATCAGTCACGACCGACCCTCTGCTTGGTATTCTGCTGAACTTTTGGATACTGATACAAGCTTATTGGATCGCTGTGGACTGGTCCAAGTTAAGCTCGAGATCGAGGGCGCTATGGTGGAGGAGATTGTCCACACATCGCAGATCCGAAATGCGATCTACACTGCCGAGCCAATTGACAAAGATTATTTCGAGACTGGATCGTGTCCCGTGCCGAGTTCTTACGCTTCTTGGCTCAGTGATTCTTCGCCGTTATGGCAGTTGTGTTATTGGGCTTTGCAAGGAACGGAATTGGCGCATGCGATGCGCATTCGCAATGGAAATGTGGAGTATCTAAGACGCCAAACAACAACGCGACCTCCTGAATTGGAACGTCGCTTGAGGAAGCAGTGTCGACACCCTGACATGGTACGCTTCTGAAGCACCATAGTAAATAATTAATTCATGAAAGCTGTGATGGACATTAATTTGTCGAATTTTCGCGTTCGGTTCGGGCTGCTTCATGTGATTCGAGTCTGATGTGTGTGTGTGTGTGCTTTCCAGGAGGGCTGCCTGGAATGGATGGCGCAGAGCATGAACAGCTGTTTGAGGGCAGGATTGGTATGGTCTGGCAAATTTTTCACCCGGGCGCCGGTGACCGTACGGCCAGATGATGGACCAGCATCTCGGCCGTTTCGCTGCTTACCAATCGACGTACTTGTGGAGACCTTCCAGCATTTAGAGTCTGTTGATCGTGTCCGCCTGCGTCGCGTGTCTCCCCAGTGGAACCATGTCTTGAGCACGGAGGCTGTCTTCAAGGACGTTTGGATTTCCCCAAATTGCCGTTACGATTGTCCGTTCAAGTGGTCGGTCTGGGATACCCTGCACTGCGTCGTATTGGCCATGACCAAGCTCGTGACTAAGACTACCAAGTGGATGATTATTGTGGGCAGCCGGGACAACCATCCACCCAACCGACTAGAGGATCAGGACATGGACAACCCACTGGGCCTTATTGCGGATATTGCCCGATATTTCAGTCTGCCGTCGGCTGGAAAACTGAATGTTATCGTAGCCGGGTTTCGTTGGTGCCCGGACGATGGGATGTCTGTTCACGACGGTGTGGTGGAGATGGCGAGTCTGTGCACCCAATGTGCACCCGTCTGCGATACGCTGCTGTGGAAAGACTGCACTTTTCAGGCAACCGCGAACGCTCTGCTTCCGGTTCGTAGAGGAGCGTTTAAAGTGGCCTCACCAACGCTGCAGGTAGATCTATGGGAGATGTTGGATCGCAACGCTCCCGAAGTGAACCTAAAAAAACTTTCCCAGTGGCTGGGTCGAGGGACGAACATCGAAGAAGTGAGATCTGTAAGTAGTGTTCTCGTAGCTGCTACGGCTCCATGTTATTGATAACTTGATCAGTGTCATGCTTCTTCGCTCTGCACTGTATAGAAAACTGTCATTCGGACGTGTAGAAAATTAAGTACTGCAAAGCTTAGCAGCTAAATGGTTTCACATAAAGTCTGCCAGATAATCATCATCGAGAGAAACTTCGTTTCCGATTAACAGGCCAGATTCAAAAAATTATTGCTCGCTTAATCGCTTTTATAACCGGATTAGGCGATGCGCTTGACTGTACGCCAGGGCAAATTTTCAGTGATGAGTGGGGTCATTAGGATGTGCACCAGCTGCATAAAATGAGCCAATAAAACTTATTGTTGTTTATGCATCACGTTTATGATCAATATTATAACACGTTGCAGTTGTTGGCCGAGTTCCAGGCCCCGGATCCACGCATTACTGACCAGTCCACACTCTACCGTGGCGATGAGCTCGAGCAGTTGGAAGGGGGTAAACTGGACGTTCGACGTCTGACTAGGCTGACGCTGTGGACGATGTCTGTAGAAATGGCCAAGAAGGGTTCCCGTGGTATTAAGCGTCGAGTGGATGATTCCATTGAGGACCCTGATTACAATCCTGATTCCCGATGAAGATTCGTCTTGCGATGAAGAGGAATTGATCCGGATGCAATGGAATAAACCGATAAAACTAATTCGGATAACACCTAGTAACTAATCTCTCTTACATAATCTTTTTTATAAAATCGTCAAAAAAATACAAACAATACGTACTTTTGTTTTGAGGCTAGACGGCTGTATCTTCCGTCAGTATGTACTTCATTTTTGATTTTCTGGGACTCGTGTTACGGTTGTAAAGTCTGAGAACTGGAACAACTGCAACGGTTAGGTGAAAAAGTCTCTGGCTTCGATGCTGGCATCATTGAGTAATCCATTGAGCGAGTGCTACCTGACGGAGATTTGGTATGTGCACTCTTGACTGTAGCGGGAGGAAGGGTCGTCGTCGCCCCGGCAGCTAGGCGGATACAACCTCGAAGTAAGAGAGTTTCTCTGTATCGGAGATTGTTCGCTTTTGCTTAGCCTCTCCCCTGATCTGTCAATGTCAAGAATCGCCAGTGGATAAAAATACAAAAAAGATTTCGAAATCGAAAATGTCATATCGACATACGTTCTACCGTGCTGTGTTCGTAACAGCATAATGCAACTTATGCAACCCAGAATATGTCCACCCATTTTAGCCGCTACACTACGATGATTAGTTTCAGACTATTACTGGTGCGATAAACGATCCGATATCAACTTGTCACCATCGCCAGCTAGGTAAACGATTGAAAGCAGTTGCGAATGCTGTATTTCTTAGGCCAAATTACAACCGCACGATAGCGGGAAAGTTCTCAGGATTTAATCGGTAAAAAAGTAAAGAAATGTTCACCAACAGTGTGCAACAAAACAAAACCAAGAATGTTCAACACAACGTTACCGAAAATGCGAAAAATTTACCTTAGGTCGAAATATTTGGACGTGTGGAATATTTCAATTTCAAAGTTTGAAATATTGGGATTGTTTTGAATTTTTTTATTAAAAGCATTGAATATCTTCTGCAGTCGACTTGTTGAATATTATCGTACAACAATCCCCGTAATACGAATTGAAATTCGTAATAGCACTAACTGTGCTAGTGCACATTTAATATGGAATTTTTGGGTTGCTTTATGTAAGATTCCTGATGGATTTCGAAGAGTAAGGACTTTGGTTTGTATACGTAAGATGTCCGTATATGTAAGAAAAATAAATCGAAAAACATCTACCCTAATTTTTTTCAGAATGGTCAACGCTTACAATAGCTCGTTTGGCCCTGAGGCAGCTCCCATACACTGCGATATTCGTACAAGTTAATGGTGTACGGACATGAACCTGCCCCGCTGTTGTTAGGAGCGGAAAAGGTGTGGGGTTTAGTTTACACGGCATCCCGTTGAAACCGGATCGAATATAGGCGCACGTGAAATATACTGTATGGCCACTTTCCAGGAACATTACTTTCCGGTGGTTTGAGTTCTGTCCCCACAAGTAAATAACCTTAGACACAGAAAATGCGATTCCCTGAATCATGCTAATGATCAGGTGTGATAGATTAGCAGATTTCAAAAGATATCACTGAAATTCGTGTGTATAATGGTTTTGGATGCATATTGACAATTGTGATCGTCATTCAAATTTCGATCAAGTTTGTGATTGTTGTTGATTTTCCATAAACTTTTATACTGAACGGCGATCAGGTAATGACTGCAGTAACCATCGTAAGCCGTTTAGCACAAATTTATTTCATGTGAAACAGCAAAGGTCTTACAAATATAGCCTTACATCAAAACTACCTTTTTTTCTCGTAATAGCGATTGCCTTCACCAGCGATTGCAGAAAACTTTTGAATAACGAACAATATTGCGCAGTACTGCAATACGGTCTGTAGTGTTTTTATCAGCGGCACAAAAAAACTGTGAAAGAATTTAGAATAACGAAACACGTTGTGTCACAAAGTCTGTTGACAAGAGCAACATCTACTCTGTAGGGAGCGCAATGCTTGCACTGGTTGCCGCTGTACTACGACTGTTTCATTAGTAAGATGTTTCTAGATCTTATGCGACCGTGGTCAGAGATTGTCACTGCTATCTTGTTCTGTTGTAGGTTCAACGCAGTATTTGGTATCTTAATGTGAACGTTTCGTACAAGCCGCTTGTGCTGCGTATACGATGAAATCATACTTGACCACATCCTGCTGTGATCAGCCGGAAGTTCCGGCACGAATACCCGGGATTCGTAGTTATCTCAACAATTAGGAGCTCCTTTTGCAGTGTGTGCAATTGCTTTACCGGTAATTATTGTGCAACGTCCGGGGAAAAGTTCCTTAACTTAATTGTGGGAATATTCTAGAAAACATCTGCTCCAGACTCGCCAAGCTACAAAACGCAGTGCTAGCAACAGCCAGATGAATGTTGAGGATGCCGTTGTCACTGACGAGTGTCTGAATGGATATTCAATTGTCAGGTAAAATTAGAATCAACAAAATTAGAAATAACATCTGTTTCGTTGTTTTAGTACTGTGGATATGTTCAAACCCCAAACTAAACCAGGGTGTTGGATTTCTGATCATTTTGTACCACATGTTATAATTTATCGCGGAAGAAAATCTGATTGGAAATCGTAGTGTAGTGACTGCTCTGGCGGTACCGGTGTGATGTTGCCTAGCGCTGTAGCATGTATGAGTATCACATGTGCTTCTACCTTCCAATGAACTGAAAATTTGTCATCAACATTGTGATTAACATTTTCATAATTTTTATGATTTCTGCTGCGTTACAGTATAGATGATTGTTGTCTTTTGCGATAGACCTCCAGGTCCCCACAGCTGGCTTTTTTCTCGCCAGCAACGTGGCCATTGCCGCGCAATAGACTATGGAGAAATGCGGTTTGAAAGGGAAACTTTCTTTCATCTGTTTTTGGATGGATAAGCTATGATGCTGATTGTACAGGGTAGTGAGGGTACTGATTGTAAATTGGGGCGTGCACCACATTGCGGATGGTGTGCAGAAACTGTTCTACAAACGTCGCTTACTTATGAGTAAAATTTTCGACTTTTTCAGTATTTTTGCAACGCCTATATATTAATCCTACGATTTTAAGTAAAGAAAAAGATTTTCTGCTTCTAATTGACAGAGGATAGTATTCGTCGGCGTGATAAATTTATGTTGTGTTTGTATTCGCTTCGTAGCACTGAATTAATTTTTAGTATTCAATTTTGTAATGTGTTCTTGTCATTTTGACCAGCGGTCAGTTTTGTATGCTTGATAATGTCACCAATATTGCTGTTATTTCGAACCAGGTTTCGCCGGAATTTAATGTTTATTTGTTGTGGCTTCGATGCGCCATTGAATATGTTCCACTGGGCGACTGTTGACGGAAACTGGGTAAGAAAGCACGATGAACATCCTCTTGACTGTGGCGGGAGTAAAGGTCACCGTTACCCTGGAAGACGGATACAACCTCGTCGTAAGAGGGCTCTTTCTGTAACGGCAAATTGGCCCCATAGTGTGTGTATTTACCGGTAACTGTGCAAAAAGACATTTTTTCTACTTACGTGAGTTGTTGAGATTGCTATAAAAATCGTCGGTTTCAGACTGAATCTTATCGACGAGTATATCACTTCATGATCAGTTATCACTTACTATTAAATATCTTTTCAGATTGTGCAATTTTTTAATTACATTACGTTAATTACAGCTTTCACCAGATTACTTTTGGACACACAAGCCAGTTTTTGGGGAGAAGGAAACCCACGTATCAGTACTTGTCTGTAATATGCACGTCAAAGCTAATAACCGATGGGCGAGCGAGATTGAGCCCGATAAACGAATTTCCATCAGTGGTAGAAAAACTGTCATTTATGCATTTTTTAATGTGTAAATATATAATGCAGAAAGCAAAAAATAATGCATATAATTTATTACACATTTTTTACATATACAACATGCTTTGTTGGGAAAATCCGTTAAATTTGATGTGGAAATCGTAGTGTAATGACGAAAAGAAGAGAAGAGGTCGATTCTGCCATCGTCGAATGTATTAAAAAATTATTAAGCCGAGAGGTGAGGAAATTCGAAAAGTTGATTAGGCAAAGCCATAGACAATGCAACAATGCGTGCGCTGGGACCGCTAAATTTGTACATAATATTAAACATTAAAAAATTGGTACTGGGTTAGACGTCTTTATGATTCTGTACATGTTGCAGTGTAGACCTGTGAACAGCTGTTTTTGTTTCCGTTTTAGATATGGACCTCGAGGTCACCATCGCCTCGGTAAATGACTAAAGATGTTATGGAAGGTGCATTTCGAACTAGCTACTCGCACTTCAAGCATAAAGTGAAAATACATAGACAAAATTAAAAGCAATAAAATTACAGACTAGTTTTAATAATTTATGGGAATTGGGAACCAATCAAGCATCATTTTCGACAAAACGTGCATGTTACCGGAAATGTGAAAAATTCTTACTGACAAAATCTGAAAATGCACTTATTCAAATTAATAAGAACTTTCCTACCCAGGCGAATACAGTAAAAATTCCTATTTAGGTCAAAAACTGTGTTAAATTCATTATACTTGTTTTTAAATTGGATTTTAAAGAAGACATGACATTTCACGTACCGCGGTCAGCGCCAGTTTTCAATTTAAACGCACTTGTTGGTTTACAGTAGCGATACTTTGTGTAGTGACTTCAGTATCTCCGGTGGATGAAGTTCGCAGAGGAAATCGCCGACAATGCTGCAGATGAACTGGCCGATCGCACGTTAAAGGCAATCAGTTTATCCATGGATTCAAATGTGACAAGATGGAAAATTTGGAGTACGGGATGATAGTTATTTGTACAAACATGATGTTTTATTGTGGGAACGTTTTGCAGATACTACGGTGAAGTGTATGTACCGGGAGCTAGTGAGATAACCATACTACGGTGATGGTATCGTAGTGCATTGGCACTCAGTGCATGTGTCCAAAGCAGGCACTATCACACAAGTTGCTTAACAAAAGCTAAACATTAGAATAAAGATTCTGTTAATGCAGGACTTCACACTTTTTTAGTGTCTTACTTCCGCACATTGAGTTGAGGTTCTGAAAATTAATTTGAGCACAGTCTATACAGCATGGAAAAATGAACCGCTTCCCGGTAAACTAACTTAAGACGAACTGTCCACCGGAAATTCGTCAAGTTTTTATTGCCCTATCTTGTAGAGCAGTCTTTAATCAGCATTATGCTTCTAACAGCTTATTAGTATAAAATTGTGTTTTAACATGCAAAATTAGTATTGTGATCGTGCTCAAGGAGGGCGTTTTTCTGAACAGAGATTTACCTGCTTACGCCTAGGTAAGCTGGGATCGACGCGATGCCGGTGTACATATCTGGGCAATGCGTATGATAGCGCGCAGCCATTCTAAATATAT